>JAUZNC010015916.1:0-27496 GCA_034780395.1 Vannuccia rotundouncinata | reverse complement strand
AATAGTTTATTTAGTAACCCGATTAATTTGAGAATTATACAACAGCCAATAAAAATCGAGAATTTGAATTTTGTGAATTTTACAATTTGAAATTTTACATAGCCATTTCTAGCAAGCAACTTTTGAATCTGTACACCCGGGCACAAATGGTTAAATAACGCTGAGGCTGTGTTAGTAGAGTGTTTTTTGAAGCATACTATGGTGCATTATGGGTGGTATGGGCATGTTTAGATGCACTTCCCTAAATGTGTTACATAATGTAACCACAATAAAAACTGCCTCACATGAATGGCTTTTTTCTGAATTCAACATATATAATATAAGTTAAAAAACTAATTGAAACCAAACATTAAGCCCCCATGTACGCATTGATGAGCTGCGATTCCATTTTTTTAACAGTGTAACGTAAACAATGTGCATCTAAACACGCCCATACTAACCATAATGCACCATAGTACGCTTCAACAAACACCATACTTACACCCCCTCAGCGTTATTTAATACTTGAATAGCATTTACGTATTTTAATCAAAGTATGCGCACTTCAACAAACATCCTACACCACCTCAACATTATTTAATACAGGAAAATCATTATAATCATGATATTATTAATAGTTGTTTAAAATTATTTTTTTACTGTGAAATTTAAACTAGTTTTGTTAATTTTTTATTTTTTGTGACTGGACATTTATTACCCTCGTCCAGGGGACGTTTATTACTTATTTATAATAAATGTCCTTAGGATGCGCTGGGACGTTTAATACCTGTTTTTGGGATGTTTAATATTTACCAAGATATTCTCCAAGATTCCCACATTAAATTATTTTTTGGTGTTTTTTCCTTATTTACTAGCATTTTAATTTTTTTAAAAACCTACATTTCCCTGTATTTATAAAATGAACTATATATTTTTTAATATAATTTTTTTTAAATAATTATTTTGATAATTATTTTTGATTTTGGATAATCGATATTATTGATTATACAGGTTTTCAATGTTTTTACCAAGTTTTTGATGGGTCTAGAAATAAGCTGGTTTAAAGTTTTGTATCAATTTTATTACTATTGATAATCCAATGTTTTTAATGTTGATACACATTTTTTACACTTATGTTACACCTATTTTTTTGTTTTTTTTCTTGATTTTGTACATTTGTATAATTGTTCATGTATATATAATAAACACTTATGGATATTAATATATATGTATTTAAATTAAAATAACTAAAAAGAGCCAAAAAAATAATTTAAAAATAATATTAATCTCCAGAATCTTGGAGATAACCTATTTTTTACAAATAATGAATGAATGGAAGCTCATTGGAAAGTATTCTTGATAATTACCTACACATATGTTATCAAACAATATATACCAATTATAAAAAAAATGTAATATAATTTTATAAAGAGTTTGAATCAGTTTTTAGAACTCCATAAAATTAATGAAATTGTAATGCAAGACTTTCTAGCCACCAGCTGGTTCAACTCATGGTTACAGTATATTTTCACTATTTATTTAACAATAAATATGTTATATTTACCCTCGGAAATTATCCATTTAAATTTTCCAGTTTGCAATATAAATATTTCACTGGTAGCTTTTAATATTTAATACACATGTTAACAGATATATCTTTTCGTGAAAAATGGCAAAATTTTTGGAATATTAGAATTCTTGGAATAACCAAATTATATTTTTATTGAATTAGTTAAACAAATATTTCTAAATTTATTTATTATTTATTCGGTAAATTCCAATCCATTTAGAAACAACAAATTATCGGTATCATAGAATTCATATTATTTAATTTCATTATATAAACTAAAATTTATATACTAAAATTATGTGTCAGAAGGTATTAGATACTACTGGTATAGTGGTATAGTAATTATTAATTATTACGGGTAGCATATATATATATAGTAATACTATAATATACTATAGGTAGTGCGTTCAGTTGCATAAAGTGATATTAAGATATTTTAAAATATTACTAATACTATACTACCGAGAAACTAATACCTGGCGTAAGTTTTGGAAAATCCAAGTACTATTTATAGATTAGCGTAAATTCAAAATAGACTTATTTAAATCTCTTTTTAGCTTGAACATGTCTGCAGTATATTATATATGAATAATGTATATTATTATATGTATTAATACGTAATATGCATTTTAAATCATTTTTTGTATTTAAATTAATTTATTGTGAATTTATATGATTCCTTAAAAATTGTCGTTCAATAACACATTATTATATATATATGCTATATTACAATGCTATATATATGTCATCATATGCGAAAACTCAATCGAAATTGAGCAGATTTCATAAAGTACGGTGCATTAATTAATTGAAAATTGAACAATTTCAGAATATTGATTTGACTCTGCAATTTCCGAAAAATTCTGATATTATAAAATGATCAATTTCAGTAACCAATACACTTTTGCAGGGATCCGGCACCATCCTCCATAAGGATTTAAATATTTCATGATTATTCGCATTCCCCAGTTATCAAGTAACAAAATATTAATATCGTTTTAATTAATTTTAATGTATTAACAATACAATCAATTCAAAATATATACCATCTTTGTTTAAGTTTAACAATGTATAATCATAGACTTAACACTAATAAATTTATTAGTGTAATGTCTATATTATATACAATATAGTTTTATCTATGTAGACCTTGAGATTTATCAATGTTGAGTTCGCGTAGAAAAAATAAAAAAAATTAAAATTAAAAATAAATAAAAATAAAAATAAAAGTTTAAATAAAAAAACCTTATGTTTGGTAACTTTTGAATTCTAATATAAAATAATACGGGGAAATAATCAATAATGAACAATGTTTTTGGTAAATTACTAACATCTTATTAAATAAATATTTAAAATCTATTAAATATAAGGAGTTATTAAATAATATAGAAAATTGAGGACTATACATAATCAACATTTTCAAGTTATAATAATATTTTGAACTCTCCTATCTTAAATTAAAAATTTCACAAATATCTAAATAAAAATTATTTTAAGTCACGAGAGACGAATTAAGTGACAGGAAAGTCTAAGCCTCCCTTAACATTTTCTGGCATTATATTTTTCCTGAATTTTATTTTGTTTATCCTTTGATTATAAGATAACACGTGTAATGGAAAAATAATGAACAGTGATAAGTATCTGCTTGCTTTTGTGAAGTTTCCAGACATTTAAAAATTCTTATATTACGGAATCTTTTTGTGTCTGTTATCGAAGTTTTTATTGCATTTATTTTTTCTGATAGCATAGTTGTGACCACAAATAATTACAACTGTTTCAATACCTTGGTTTTTTTATCCCTAAGCAATGACGAAACCTTCGATCATGATATGGAAGGTGTGAAACTTAATGCCGCATAGCATTGTTAACGATTTTCAGACGATTCTCAGAGAATTTAGTAATCGAATAATTTAATGTAGAAAAATAGATTGTTATAAGAAATGCACATAATTTTCTACATTTATTCTGAATTTAATTAAATACTCATGATGTGAAAGATGTTTTCGCACGAAATAAATAAAATGTATAATATATAGTTTATAATTATTTATATTTATGTAAATGAAATATAGTGCACGTATAACAATAAAAAATAGAATTAAAATATAAAGAATTTATAACAGGATGTATCTATACTATGATCAGCTCCAAATGATTTATTTAAAGCTGCTTTTTTATAACATTTCTATAAATTATTATTTCAATGAAAGAAGATTTTATGATAATAATAATTTGATAAATAATGATGTTGTTTCCCAATGATTGACATAATAAAAAAAACTATTTTTACCGGTACGCATGTTCCTTTATTTTGCAATTACAATTTATCATAATTAAAGTGACCACAATCAACAATTAATGCTTCAAAATAAAACCAAAATTCAAAATGACTTTTCAGAAACATCTTCCATAATCAAAATTAATAGTTTATCATAATCAAATAGTGGACGGATTAAAAACACAAGTAGATCAATTGGGGTAAAGCAGTATCAGGGTTTTTTGAAGTGTACTAAATAATGGTGAGTATATAGCATAAATAATAAAGTAGGTCAAGATGGACACACACACAGAAGAAAACTTCGATTCTGTTCAAAGGCTGCAATCCGATTGGCTGTCACAAATTTACATGCCAGAGCAGACGTCGGAGATGAGAACATCGTATCGAATGCGGTCAACTTGAATATTGTTGGCAGAATTGTTGCTTCCAGACCAATTAGAATCAACTGAGCCAGTAAATTCGGCGACACCGGAAATTGGGTGATCGCGCCAGTTGATGCTGCAAAGTACTCGCCGATAATTAGTCTTGTCGTTCTCACAGGTGTCGCTGAAAGTGGGCAACATTCAGTAGAATTTAGCAAAAAGGCGCACTAAGTATGAATGAAACATTACGATGAAAGTTGGAATAATTAGTATATATTATATTTACTTATTTAAACAATTCGAAAATGATTGAATTATACAATCAAAATCTTTAATAAGATATTTACAAGTGGATCTGACTCTTACTTTGCTATAACAGCCCTCAACAAGTCGTCTGGGATAGGCATGTGAAGACACTTGCATATATTTCTGAATTGTCGGCTGGTCAAGGAGCCACAACCATCTCGATCCTCATGGAGGCACATTTCTGTTAGTTTGGGGAACTGGTCGAAGTTGTTCTTGCGAAGTTGCTGCTGGGCTACAGCCAGCATCTGGTTGACATTGAATTCAGCCGTTGGCCTAAACACCATTACACAATATATTGCGTTTCATAGCCATACTACTGTTAAACATTAAGTAGTATATTAAATTGACATTTTAAGATAATTTTCGTGATTATGATAGACAGCCAAAAAATAGAGTATTACAAAAAGGCGACGCTAAATAATAAAGTGTTTTATAAAAAAGCTAATGCGATTCTGAAGAATTCTTTACCTGTCGGCATAGTAACGAGCTAAAGTCATGATTTCATGCTCGACGAGATGCCCCGACATGATTTGACACAAGAGGGATCTTAACTGCTCGAAAGGCACAGTGTTTGAGCCGCTGGGGTCCTGTCGGGAGAAGAATCCACGAATCTCCTCAGTCTTGCCCTTAACACGACACCGGATCTTGTCCAGAATGGAGTTCATGTCAGAGTAGGGGTACTGCAATGGAGTGAGAAAAACAATTTATTTTTCAAAAGGATATGTATGTATTGTATGGAACTGGAACCATTTTACAAAAAGTAGATATATAATAAATTGTCACAAAAGCACATACGTCCTGAGGATTGGATTCCATCAAACGGTAGGCGTATTCATCAGCATCAATCAATTCGAACTTAAACTCATTGATAACAACGTGGGCGCCCACGTAGAGATCGGAGGCCCCATAGTACCTCGGTGGCTCTGTGCCATACCGAGGTTGTTCTGGCAGGCGCATACGACCTCGCTCCAGAAACTTACCTCCCAGAACTCCTAAATGAGAGAAGAGAAAGGGACACATTGATACAACAAAGCTTGTTAGTCCTAAAGATATTTCAACAAATCAATCGATAAATGCAGTAATAAAAAATTCAATAAACATCATTAGTCCAAAAGAAAAAGTCGCAGTAAACAAAATTTGATATTATTTAAGAAAAACTAGATAAAAGAATATGGATGATTGTTTCGGAGAGGTAAAAGAAAAATATGAACACCCGCTTGTAAAAATGGACCACTAAAACTACAAAACATTGTAGAGGCACTTAACATACGTTTCTGTATCAACCGTAATTCAATATTTCAAGTAACATCAAATACTAACAAACAATACCTGAATTTCGCATTGGAGGCTCATGAACAAGGATCGTGTCGTCTGACAGGAAGTAGGAAATGATGAAGCGTCTTTCTCGGTTAATCGCATCATCGGTTTCCATTCGGCCCAGGAATCGGAGAACGTTGGATTCATGTCCTTTTCGGTCCTTCTCCATAAACTTGAGGAAGTCCCTCTTGGGAGGCCGTGGTAGCATGGACTTGCAATTGCCCAGACTGTCTTCTTCACTACCCCAGCCATTGTAGGGAGGATTCTGATGAGTCACGCATTCTCCGGCACGTGATTGGCTGTGAGCCAACGCCTTAAATTCGCCTTCAAATAAAATATATGAAAGGAATAATTTAAATTAATTCGTACTTTTTATTTTATCACAAGAAAATAGTTTCCTTACCGATTCCGTATTTGTTACTGTAGTACTCTTTGGTGAAATCGTCACAGTCGCAAATGAGATACTTTCGACCGTAGACATTGATGTAAGTACCGATGGTCAAATCAGTTTCATGGTAGAACTGTGTGTTAACTGCACCAGTCTGTCAACGAAAGGAGAAAAACATTTACCAGCGCTATAACCCTACGAATAATATCATAGAATGTCAATATTGTATACCAAAGAAAAAATGCGACACTATAAACCATATAACATAAAATTTACAAACAGATTAGCCCTATAAAATAAAACATAATAAACAGAAATGAAAAAATACAACATACCTTTAGATTGTCGAGGATATAGCGGCCTGAGGTTATCTGACCAATGACATTGAGCACAGTTCTGTCGGCAATGGCTCCTGGCAACGGCAGAGCACCCACATCTTTGGGTAGCTTCTGTCGGCGCAAAAAGGTTGGGGCGGCATCACGTCCTGAGTTTGCGGGAATCACCTCACGAATCTCAATAGTATCGTCGGCTACAGTGAAATATAATTAAATAAATATACATACTACTTGTAAAACCAAAAGTAGTATTGTTTATATTAAACAATATTTTAAATAACAAAAAATCTGAGTTTTGTGAAAGCACAAAAAAGCACTAAGTAAACTCACAGAGGAAATAATGTAGCACCATTTCCCTTGAGTCTCCATAAAGGGAATCAGTGTCATCCCAGAAACAGTAGAACCGAAGCACATGACGATCATGATCAAGAAACTGCTTCAATGTATCGTGTCTTTCGTACGGTCTCAATGGCTGCATGGATTCATCCATCTGACAAAAAAGAAATTGTTATTTCACCTGAAGAATACTTTCACAAGATATGGTTTAGTTTGACAACTCACCCCCTTTCGAACGTCGGAGTAAGGATCTCCAGGGATGCTCTCTGGCAGACCGACTTTCACACCCATCTTGCGGAGGAAGTTGGCAGTGAATTCGTCGCAGCCAACCAGCCTAAAAACTTTACTGTAAAGCTCGAGCTCCAACCCAACATTGAGGTCGTCCACGGTATAGAAAGTCTCATCGTATGGAGCTGGTTTGGAGATACGATGACGTCGAATAAGCGTGCCTATATTGTGAAAGATGTTGCGGAACACAGGTAGGCGTCATACATCAGCAGCTGATTTATTAAATTTTCTATTTCTATATAATTTAGTCTTATGACAGAACACAGAAGGAATTTAATTTACAAAACAAAAAATTGTTGTCTCGTAAATATTTTTGAATCCACACAAGACGAATTTACCTTGGGGCAGACCACTATTCTTCATTCTCGCCTCGATCACCTGAATTGTGTCGTCTTCCAGATAGAAGTATACCTTGCAGTGACGGACTCGATACTGCTCCTCACGGCGTTCGCTCACCTAAATGACATGTCAATGGTGAAACATATGTTATTAGCAATTCGAGTCTTACAAAATATTAACAAATTATTACGGCAATATTAAAAAATAAACAAATCCGGAAATAAGCGAAATAGATAATATTAGATTTTAAACATTTAGTTAAATAATTTTATAAGGGAAACAGTCCAAAAGAATTAGAACTTTAGGTAAAATTCCATACAAACTAAAAAACAAAAATCATAGATATTTAAAAAAATTTAATGAATAAAATAATTTCACTCACAGACTCTTGATAGTAGGCATCAAAAGAAAGAACCTGCTTATCAAAGGCCACCCAGGCTGGTTGATTGGACCCCTCTCCATGGGGGTAGCGGCTTTTGAGAGCCTCTTGTCGCTGGCCAGGCAACTGGTCACCTCCGATACCTGGCCGATGGTCGCCAAACATGAAGGTCACTGAGTTCTTAGCATCGAAATGATGAGACTTGTGGTATCGGTCTTTGCCAAGCTGTTGAAAAATCATAGATTATAGATCACAAAATTGAAAAAGCTAATCAAATTATTTATTATTCTGAACGATTTTTTAAAAATTAAAATTTTAATTATTTCTTCATAAAATTGTAAATTTCAAAATATAGTTACCATACAATAATTTATATTCAATTATTCACAGAGAATAATAATAGTAAATTAAATAATAGTTGTATAGCACTAATTGCTACTAAATTAATACTTTAATTTGATACATTACATTTTTAAATAGCAACATTTTAATAATTTTATTATATTTTCTTTAACCCTTTTATTATGGACATAGGGAAAATGTGTCTGACATTATAGTCATCTTTTAAAATTAAAACCTGCTGCTACTTTTGAAATATCAATATAATATCTCTAATAAACACAAAATGAAATTTTTGTATAGATAAACAAATAAAAATGAGCAAATAATAGAATAAATCAACCAAGAACAAAATGTCCCTATGTCCACTAAGACTCACTGGTAAAATATAATATAAATGTACATGAAAGGTTTAATAATTTCACAATGATATATTATTAAATTATAATCTAAAATATAGCTTAATATAATACATTAATTGAAATGTAAAACATTTAAGTTTAAACTATTTAAACTATATTTCTGGGGGTCGTCTCTCAATGCTGTGATATGTACTATTTTAACATAATATAGAGCTAATACAATTTTGAAATAGGGTTTCTTGAAGCGATCTTAGTACTATCTTAGAAAATGATAGGTAGATATTTTATATTTTTGAATGGTCAGCACTGTATAATGTTAATTCAAATTCGATAGAGAAAGTTATTGCACACAAAGTTCAAAATCTTGGCACACTGCCCACCCTTCCAATATTGTTTGTTTGCTAACTTTGGAATAAAATTTCTCAATGACTAAAAATAAAAAGCTAATTTATTTGGACTTTTTTAAAACGTTGTAAAGAGATGAATACATACATGCAATTATTTTAATCAATTTCAAGGCACTATATTTCTTTCAGTCAATTTAAATGAGACTTGTATATGAATTTCATTTAATTTTTATCTTACTGTTTTCCCATACAATTATTTATATATTAAACTAGAGTATACATAATGAAAAAAACATGCAATTAAAAAATAATAAGTTTCAATATTTATGTTACATTATAAACAACATGAAACTTTAGAAATATTCATAGTTATTTATATAAATATCATTGATTATACAGTTTTATAGTCTTTATTGTAGCAAGCCAGCTAAGATCCAAAAATTACAGTTAATGGAGGGGGTGATGTATCATTTGGTACCATTTAGAATTTACAATATATAGTTTTGTTTAATAATCCATACTATAAAAACATATGTTCTTATTAAATAGACTCTTTGCTTATAAAGGGAAATGTGACAATATTTTTTAGTGGTTTAATAGTTAAAAAACTTTTACAAAAAAATATAATGTAGCCTAACTATTTTTTGAAAATGTGTGAGTACTAGTAAGAAACACTATTACTATTACCCATGAAATGTAATATGTAAGTAATATAAGAAATACTAGTTCAAAACAATAATTTGTTCTTTTATTTATCTAAGTTCAAAACAAGATATGATTTGGTGTAAGCAGTCATAAAGTTGATACAATGCTGATGCTATTTTTAGACACAATTTATGATTACAATAGCATTAAGAATAGCCAATTTCTTGGTATTATCAATTTATCCATTTGAAATGCTCACTGCAGCAATGATTTAAACGCCAGTTTAAGTTAAATTAATAATGTATTATATATACATTAAAAACATATTAAACTGATATATAAAAAGAAAAAATAATTTATATTAATTAATATAAGATCACTAATCTACTTGGAATAATCAATAGTTACATATTATAACTGGTGTAATTAATATAATAAATAAACAACATAGTCATACAGTAGATATACTGAAAGCATATACTTAAGAAATATGTTAGCCTGTTTAAAATAACAGATTAGAATTTTTATTTATTGAAGTAATACTTATTTGAAAGATAATTAAATAAGAATAAATATGGGTTAGGTATGTTTGTCAGATTTATATAATCTTAAGGTCTTTTAGAATATTTATTAGATCAATAAAATCTGTTCCCATCTTAAGATAAACCATAGACATAACCCTAGATCTGCAATGTAAAATTAAATTCTTAGCTGGCATATAGTCAAAAAATTCAATTTTAACAATCAAATTGAAAAAATCTGCCTATATTTTCAAAATAATTCAAATTGACTAATCAAATTGAAGTTTTTTATCTAACATGCTGGTTAATAATATTATATGCATTAATTTTAGATTGAAAATCTATAAATTAGATTTTAGATATAATGTTTACGATTTAAACTAATTTATTTATAACTCAAGAAAATACACCTTTTATTCTAAAGGAAATTGTAAAAACAAATTAATTTTAAAAATGCTTTAATAAAATATATTAATATTATGAAATGATTGATATAGGTATATATAATAAATACAATTATTGTATAATAATATAAATTTATTAAAATCTATGTAATGTCTATGATCACATGTTAATCACATCAATATATTATTTGCATGAGTATGAATGTAATATATACTTATAATACATTTGTAGTAGATATTGTAATATATTTAGAGTCTATATGTGAAAATCAGATTAGATAGCTGGTTTAAAAGTTTTGTATTGAATTATGTATTAAAATAGAAAATAATAAAACACAAAAACAAGATAGGGGCTGAGATATATTATATAGACTAATTTAAAAGCATGAACATATACAGAATTATATATATATTAGTTTTGAATACCATATAGTTAAGTTTTATTTAGTAAATATATATTACATGGTAATTTAAAATATGCAATAAAAATATACTGGGATAGAAAAATTATTTCTACATTTTTAGATATGACTGTAAAAATATTATATTTGCAATTTGATCAAAATAATGTAAATATAATTACATAATTTAATATACTTATGCACTTTTTTACACTTTAAAAATATAATGGCAGCTCTGCTCATATAAAATAATAGTTTATAGGTTAAATTGTTTATTTAAATGGTTTGTCTGTTAAATATCCACATATTTAAATAAATTTAAATTGTTAATTATATCTATATGATGAAGAATTTAAATAGCCTGAGAATATTAATTGATATGTCAGTTAGTTATATTAATTAGGCACATAAAAAATTATTACATTTAATAAATAAAGACATATAGGAATTATATTACATATATTATATGGATTGACTAGCTATAACAAAATATATAGAAATAACAGTTTAAAATAATATATATAACTGCTAAATTAATAAAAACTTTGTTTAACCTAAATTAAAAACATTTCCCTTGCTCTAAAACCAATGTTCAATTTTTGCTTAATATTTATAAATAATGTACATACCTATTATATACAGAACATTTTTATTGTTAAAATTGTATTAAAAAATATTTTTAGAAATTACTTTTGATACCTATAAGATTTTGTAAATATTGAAAAACATAGCCTGATTTCATAATAATTGAAATCCAGATATTTATTAATATTATTCCAATTTAACTAGTGAAAGATAGGGTTTGGTATATAATGTATGGTATATTTAACTTTATTAGGCTATATAGAATGCAGTCTGGCTATACTGATCATATATGTAAGCATGAAAAAATTAAAAGTCAGAGGCAGATCCAGGTTTTTCAAGTAGGGATGGAAGGGGGAAGGGGCATGGTGGTTTGTTCTATAAACTGAGGAATAAAAACCACTAAATTATTTAATGTTAAATATGAAAAAATAGAGATGGGTAATCTTCCTCTGAAACCATCAGTGCTTATAAGCAAGTATTCTTTCTATGGCATTAATTTTAGCCATTTAAATTTGTGTTATATAAACTTGACCTCTGCATGCATAAGATCTTGGCAATAATTAACATAGAAAAAAGTATTGTTTATAAGTGGACTATTTAATATAAATTCTTCTTATATGTTTTTAATTAATAAAGATTATCTCTATGAGAAAACCACTTTTAGATCTTACATTTCGATTGAAAGTGTTTCCAGGAAGAAATGGTAAAGCCATACTGTCTGATTAGATAATTGATTCTTCGTCACAGAATTACTTTAAACGAAAATACTACACAGTTTGTGAAACTAGAGTGTAATGTAATGTTGTTATAGTTACAATATATTTTAATTTGTTAAAACAAATATTATTATTATTTCTCTTATAAAAAGGCAAACAAGTTTTTCTTAAAATTTCTTTTTCTATTTTATACGTGAATTAAAAATAAATGGTATATAAAAATATTATTGGAATTATTTAATTGCTTTTCAATTTTTAAAAATAATTTAAGTTAATTTGCGAAACAATTTAAGTAACTTAATCTCGTGACATAAATTTTTTTGATAAAAAAAATTGTTTATAATATATAATAAAAATTTTTGCATATAAATTATAAGTATTATATATCAAAAAACGTGAGAGTTTCATTAAGTAAAAAAGAATTCAAAAATATACAAAAGCCAACCTTGAAAATACAAATAACTGTCCAGTGGTACCGCCTTCAAACTTCACAAATCGAAATGCAGCGAGGTATGGGAAAGAATGGTTTGAGACAAATGATAAAAATATTTAGCTCAAGTGCAAAGCTAGTATGAAAGCTATGATATTCGCCAACGTGATACTGAAAAGCGGAAACGCATTATCATATGCATTACTGCTACTACAATGGGTCCCATGAACAAATTCATTAATTATTAAAGGATCAGAATAAAGCAGTGGTTCTATTGTAATAACTATACCTGAAAAGTTTTCTCCGTCTCAATCCACTTATTAATTTCAGGCAGTTTTAAGAATTGCAATTTCAATATTCCACGCAGTTAAATTCTGACTTCATCCGTTTCTCTCAGCTCAGTGACTTTATTGTTACTTGTTTGTATTTATTTCAGTTTTACGGGCATCTTTTTGGAAAGGATGCTCAGAAATTTAAATTTGTCAGGTTGTATTATAAATAAATTTCATTATAATAATTTAAATATTTTTTAAAATATTTTTTAAAATCTACCTTGAAGCGATATTGACAACTAACAATATTTATTTCTGCATTGAACTAAAAAGTTATGAACAGGGTAGTGAAAAGTTGATCACTAACTAAATAAAAATTTTCATAGATGACCGCAGGCATTGAAAAATCAACTATCAATCAAAAAAGACAAGTATTAAAAATTGGTGCCAATTGAATTTATGTTTTAATAGTAAAAGATATCTTGTACCAAAAAGAATTTCCAAAAATCAAAAAAGAAAATTTTAAAAATACGATATTCAAACTTTATTCATATAGACACAATTTTTTTATGTCAACTTTACATAACATTAGCATTAACACCTAAATAGCACGAGGACATAAAAGATTGTATACTTATAATACATTGGCAAAAACTTTGCATTCGGAACTCCCTTAAAATATAGTACGTTGAAATAAAAAAGGATAACTATAATACAATATCTATATTAAAGAGTTAAATATAGATTTAATATAATATGAATTAATTAATTAACTGGCTGTAAAATTCTAACTCCAATTGAGCAAATATCAACAACTTTTTTAATTTTATAACGAAAAAAATTATATCCAAGATGAAGAAACCTATGAAGCATAATAGCTTTCTTTATTCTCTCGGAATCAGATGTTTTGAAATAAATTTTTAAGGCTGCACATCCCTTCCTGTTAGGCTGCCTACGACAGATATTTTTTAAAGAATTATCAATTAATGGACTAAAAAGTTCATAATTGGGAATGTCCATCTGTTCGTGAGATATTTTATTTCCTGTATTTTTGAGATTTTTCATATACTCCATGAATAAATTTTGCAGAAACAAGGGCCCTGTTGCAGAAACAACATTTCGATTTAATCCTGAAATTTAAAAAAAACAATCAAACGAATTCAACATAATTATAAAGGGAAATATTTGTCTCATAAATTCATTATGAACATGTTTGACATATTTAGTATATTCAAGCATATTTATATTAAATATATAAATCTTTTTTCAGATTTCATAAAAAACACTGAAAAAATAAAGTAAATTTACTTTTTGCCCTGAAGCTGTTTGAAACTGTCCTGAAAAACGGATGCTGCGGTCTACAAATCATTACACTATTCATAACTGTAGAATTTCTGTTCCACACTAGCCGCGTCTGAAGCGGAATTTCTTGGTCAAGCAAGCAGGTTATGTTTTTCGGCAATCCTTGAGTAAGCGAAACGCGACATTCAACATCCATATCAAGATATACTCCACCAAAATGATGTAACATATGCACTCTAATCATATCTGATTTCTCGATGCCTTCCTTGTACGATTTGTAAATATTAATCTGTTTCAAAGTAAGATGTGCTTTTAAAAAACGTTCGGCCGATACTTCCGTCCATAAAATTATTTTAAAGTCTGGGTTTATATTTGCGCAGCCAGTTATTAAATTCACATATTGCACTGGAATTCTAGACGATTTATATATGTAATGGATATATTTTGGAATACCTTGGCCAAACGTGGATGTGTTATTTAAAATATATTCGGAATAACATCCAACAACATTATTTAAGTTGGTCGTCTTTTCTTTGAATAATTTTTGTATAATAGTAATGTTCTCCAATTTATGTTTTGACTTTTCAATGAAGCATCCAGATAAAGAAAAACTATTGTAAATGTTGAAAATAATGATTAGGGTTATAAAAAAAATTATTAATCGGTAAAGTGGATCGTATCTTACAAATCGAAACCTTTTTTTTGTCATTTTGAAAATAAGTTATGATAGGTTTAGTTACATTTATTAGTTTCATATCAATAGCTTGATTTATGAAAAATAATAGTCATTACATTTTGAGATATCTAATCTAAGAAAAATCGATTTAACAATTGATTCTCATATTATAAAGTCAGTAAAATCTATAACTTCCTATGCTGTCTGTATAGATATTCGAATTTCCTAAATGTGAAGTAAATTTAATCAATTATTATAAATTATTGGAAAATTAATAATAACACTTTAAATATTATTTACATTTGCTTTGCAATTTAGCGATTCACTTTAAAAATAGCCGGCTTCCTAATTTATAAGTAAGCTTCGCTTACGCTCATCTTACTACAAAATGTTTAGCCGTACTATTATTAATGTATATCTTTAACTTGATTTTGTAAGAAATTTAACATTTTGAAAGAAATGTCTCTAGAAAGAATGGATGTGGGCGGATTAGTTGATTTCAGTAAAATCTTGGTGGTGCATTTAGTGGCGGGAGTCAAGTTAATCTTTTGTCGGCGGGTAGTGTGGAACGATATCCAACATAATTTCTATAAATTTAAAAAAAGCTGTAAATAAGAATATGTATGTATAGTCCAATTCGGTCAGAAACTGCAACACTATACATCAGTGCAGATTTGATTACCGTAATATATCCCAATTTAAACTTTTGATTAAAAATCAAAACCACACATACATTATTCAAAAATGACACAAATAATACAAACATTGTGAGAATAACTTAACATTATTATAAAAAAGTTAATGAATATTAAAGTCAATATCAATATTGAAAGCTACGCACGATCGTCAACAGTATTTTGAAGTTATAGGTGAGAATTTTTGTTATATAATTACAAAAATATGCACAAATGATGTATTGTTTTCATGAAACTTCTGATATTAGAATTATTAAAGATCCTTTAATTGTACGTAAAGGAATTAATAGTATACAAATTTAAATTAATCACACAAGTAATCATACACTATTAATTAACCTAAATATGAAAGCAAACTAATTTTTACATTCTATACATCTTAAAGAAGGATGTATAAATTATTTTATATATTATACAGATTGGTATCACAAATAGCTAACAATGGCATGCGGCTATACAACAAACACATTTGTTTTTATAAGTTAAAATCTAATTAAACAAAAGTAGTACTTGTAACACTAATTTCTCAAAAAATCTTTTTTTCCTAAAAGTTATTTTGTGAATTTTATTCCAATATTTGGCAAAACATCAGAAGCCAACCCAACTGTATCTATAGTCATAACAACAACAAAAGAATTCTTCTCAGTAATTTCGAATGATCCCTGAACTTCTTTTTCATTGAAGTAAACTGTCAGATATCCATGCAGCGGAAGCGGGCAGTTATCATTGTAAGCTAGAATTGGAATTTCCAATTTCACATGAAGACGTCCCTTTTCGCCAGTCCCTTCAAATCTAAGTCGCAAATAATATCTAACAGATTCGAAGTTGACAACTATAGGGGATCCAGAAAGGGAATAGGGTCTTCCTTTTTCTATTATTTTTTTCCATAAATCTTTTTGTCTGATAAACTTGTCTTCCACAAATATGCTGTAAATCGTTTTCTCCCCCAAATCACAGACTGCAGCAAGTTGAATTTTGTTTAATTCATTGAATTCTGAAACAATTACGAAAACAAGGTAAACGTATAAGTGTTGATGATTAACTGTCAAATATCAACCATAGACATTATATAGCTATTCTTTATTCATAGTGTAGTTATAGTGTAATGTCTATATGGTATCAACACACTCCACTAGTATAATAGTATGAAATAATTTTACACGACTTAATAACAAACGTATGTTGCAAATCAGCTTTTTACTTTGGCTAAATTAATCTAAAATGACTTATATATTCTATAATATTTGTAACACTAACGTTAAAGGTTTACAAATAACAATTCAACTAAGTTATAAGTTTAAAAATATAATCATTCTGTCAAATATAATTAAGTCGACTTAGAAAAAGATATAAAAAATCAATTATATAAGTTAATTTTAACTAAAGTCTAAATAGTTTTCAATGATGTATGAAAAGGTTTTTAAATCGGAATTTCAACGACTTGTGCTTCTCCCGTTATTAAATTATTGAAATACTAGCATATAAAATCGACTCCATAATTATTGTAAAACGTTTGAATCGATTCCCATGCATATATATAATGATCCAGCTGTAAAGATGGTATTTTACACTTCCAAAAAATCGTATAATAACACAAAATATCACTAATAAACTCCCATATTTGGCTTTGGTCATACAAAAATTGTTTAGTATATATTTTATATAATAATGATCCAAATCCAGGTGTTGGAAAAGTTACAAGTACCTATTGTTTAAAACTTATTTTTTTGGTGCGATATTTTCTATCTTCTGTTGTGTAGAATCTTCATACTCAGTACATTCATACTCCTTGTTCATCATTTGTTCGTCGATGAACTCTTTTATTTTGATATTTAGATAACCTGAACACCTTGTTCTAGTCTGCTACGATAGTACCTTATAGTCTCTATTATTGAATATGCCTGCACTCTGATTTTTTCTGAATTCACAGTCATCTCATTAATATCACCGCGATGACTTCAAAATTTCCCTTGCCATTGTAGACCAACTTTTCGCAATACTGAATATGACCAAAATAATTGCCTCCACTATATTTTGCTTTGATAACCTTTAAAAACTATCAGAGGTACATAATTTCACGCACGAACTGTTTCTCATTATTTGTTTGGATTCTCATTTTCTGAAATAATCCCTTTTTATAAAGATCTTTTAAACATTATTTAACTAACGAACATGAGTTACTGTTATAGTTCATCGTTTAATTCAGATTAAAAAAAAAATACATTTTATTGTGTATAGTCGAAAGGGCATAAAAACGGAATATTACTTTTTGTATGATACGAAAACATATATATTATAATGAAATATGTTTAATTGATTTATACCGAAAATAAAAATGATTAATTATCACTGAAAATTTAAAATATATATATATTCAATAAAAATGTAATGGAACAAATCAAGAATTTAACACCAATACTAAAAAAAGATGATTACATAAACAAAAAAATAATTACTATAATTACATAAACATGCAGGCAAATAATTAACTTCTATCTAGGTAAAATATTTGAAAAACTTACCGTTCTGATTTTTATGCAATTCTTGCATTCTAGCAACAGAACTATTTTTCTGAGCATTTAATTCATCGTATTTTGCTCTAACGTCCAGGGCATACGTTTTATCACAATTTTCAGGATCTTCTAGTTTAGATTCCAATGTTTTTGAAGTATCATCCCATTTTTGTGACAATTCTGAAGATTTATCCTTCAAATGATGCAATTGGGTCAAGGCCATATTTCGATCATCTTCTACTTTCTTGATTTTCAAAACAAATTGATCTCGTTCGAGTTGCAAACGAGGTATTTGCTGGTACATTTCTGAAGATGTAAATCAAATCAATTAATTAATTTTGTGTATATCTTTGATCATTTTGATAATTTGAATTCTCAATTGTGTACAACAGCTGTTATATTTAATATATATAATATTTTACTAAATTTATTATATTTATAATAATTTTTTCATAAAATTGGTGTTCTTTAATTCCTTTTCAGAAAATGAATATTACCATTATAATGAAAAAGATTTAATTAAAAAATGTTATTGAATACTTTGAGATATATCTATTTAATATCTTACTTGGATCATTCAGATGTGCACTAATCTCAAATAATTTTGCGTCACAATTTTTCTTTTCTGTTGTTGAAGAATAAACCTTTTCACAAGCATTTTTTATACCATTCTGCAGTTCTTTATACACATGAATCATTTCCTTCAATTCATCAAGTATTGATTTCGTGGTATTGGTGAATTGTACAAATTTTGCACCTGAACCTGGTTGGTCATTTGCTACAAAATAAATCGAATTAGTTGAAATTGTATATTAAGAATATTAACATCGAAAATTCATTCTAGAAACATATTCAAAAAAAATATTTTTCAAATAAAAATTGTTTCCAACGTATTTGGAATATACAGTCTAGTACTGACGTAAAGCGGACGTGCAACAGACACGTTTTTAGGACACTTGTGCATTTTATAATGTAATTAGCTATATGTGTGTAATCCAGACGCTTATAAAAAAATATATAAAATAAACGATTGTGCAAAAATCTCTATTGACATATTAGATATCCATCATATCTTTGTTTTAGCAAGTCATACTGGAATAAAATAATGTATCTATCATTCATAGTTTATTCATACGGACTGTAATAAATAAACTTTACATGGACTATGTATGTAAGTGTTTCTCTTCATTTGGTATGAACCGGAAGATTTTTTTTAGATTTGATGCGTATCCGGTTTAGTCGAAGACGAAGACTTTGTGTTTATTTATACTGATGACCAGAATACACTAACATTATATTTGTGAAGGGTTGGTTTGGACCATAGAGATTTTTTGTTTTTCCATATTTAAGAATACGAATATACGAGGTTACATTATTAACAAGAAAATGCCAATTTCTTATAAAAAAGATTTAATTACGTTTCAAAAGGATTTAACTACTTTTCAAAAAGCTTTGTTGTATATGATCATGAACATATAACTGATTTCTTTATATTAAAACAAAAACTAAACTCATATGTCTATATTATTTTAATTATTCCCAGATTCTTTTAACATTGGTATTAGACCCACTTTTAGCGAAAATTCACACAAAATTGAGTCTATATAATAACAATATTCAAAAGTATCTGGAAATAAAATTATAAGAAATATGTGTTCATTTTTTGTTTTTATTATAAAGAAATCAGATTTATGTTCATGATCATATATAACAAAGCTTTTTGAAACCTAATTAAACCTTTTTTTTATAAAAAATATGCATTTTCTTTTAAATGTAACTTAATATTGTATAAATATTCCTATTCTTTAATATGGAAAAACAAAAAGCTCTGTGGTCCAAACCAACCCTTCAAACTCCGGCAGACGTCCATTTCGGAATGTTTGACACCATTATCTACAATTATAGGGGTGTCAATGTTGGTATCTTGTTCGTTGTATGTGGACGGTGCTAGCTGCCGGACTTAATTCAGAATAATATATATATATATATATCAAACTTTATTTTGAAAAGCATAAAATGTAATGTAAACATATAGAAAACATTTTACTTACATTTTAAATTTCTTTTAGTTATAGTTATTATTAATATTATATAGTTATTATATATTAATGTACCTACTATATTTATTTATAAAAAATTTCTATTCACAAATATAATATAAAGTAGATATCCCCAAAATTATAATAAGATAGATAACTTTGTAATCCCATAAATATAGCGCATTTCTAAGTTTATCAAATCTATGAAATGTTGGTAAATTTAGTAATCTTCGCGATAAAACATTACTAATTTAACTAAGCCCATTCTAAATAGTTTGTAAGTATTTACGTTAGCCAACTAAGATATCTATAAGTACGGACTTACTAAGTTATCTACTTTTTTTTATTTTCTGTAGGAAAATAAATGTTAAAATTAATTTATCTTACTTGTTTGGTGTGATAAGCGATTTTCGCAAGGAGCGGCAGATCCTGAATAACAATAAATAAAATACTTTTGAAATTAAATTCGTTAATTCAATAATTTTTATTAAATATTAATAATTGAAAAATTAGTTTTTTATAATTAATAATATTAAAATTTAAAATGGAAAGAATCCCGATATATATCACATATAACAAATAGACCTCCGACTGGATTTATTTCCAGGAATTGTTTTATATTCCAGGAATATATTTTAAAAAATTATAAATTATTTTATTGTTTCGGGTAATCGTGTTGATCTAAAGTTGGAATTCACACATTAAGTTTAAAAGGAAGTAGAAGCATCATTATATATAAAATAAGTGTTCGTTTCTACTACTACTACTACCACAATACTATTCGAAAAGATTTTCTAAATTTTGCAGTTAAGATTATAAATTATCTATATAATATTTTTTTAGAAACTACCCAATAAAAATTATACGTATTTTATACGTATTTATTCTTCCTAAACATACGTATTATGTGCGGTACTTTTAGCCACTCAAATGGCATAAAAATATGAATTATATTTTATACGTTTTTATAATACGTATTTAATACGTTACTAAATATACGTCACGTTTTCATACGTATACGTATAATTTTGATTGGGTAATCAGTTAAAACTACAAAAATAACAAGGTTAATTACCTTTATTGTTATCGGAATCATAATCATTGTCGGATTCTACAAAAATGCAAGAAAATGTTTTAAGAATAATTATTCAATATATTAATATAAACTATAATGACTACTTATATATAGGGAAATGCCCAAAATTTTAATACTACATAGTATTAATAGTTGATCTATGTGTTGTAAACTATCATTTCAGCATATCAATTACGATTTGTCTGAAAAATATTTAAAATTTGCGCGCAAAAATTTGAAATGATTTTATTTCAATGTGAATTTGGATGATAACTTATAATATGGCTTGGATATAACCTTTCCATACTACTTAGAAGCAGTCTAGTCAGTTTATATTATAAAAAAGGAAATTGTTTATTAAAACGTGTGTTTGGCTGTGCAATTATATATAAATCAAAAATGTCGTTCATATTTACCTGAATTGGGAATTTCTAGGATTCCTACGTCTGCATTTGGATTGACAAGTTCGTCATATTTCCTTTTTATTTCTCTATTCTCTTCATTAAGAGCTGCGAGATTTCGTTCCAATTCTTCAATTTTATTCTTGAGTTCTTTGTTAACTTCTTCGAAATGTTCACGTTCCTTCATAATCATATCATGAATTGATCCATTAATTTTTCCTTCAAAATCTTTTCTCTTAATTTTTTCATTTTCTTTATCCTCTTCCAATGCTTTTATTTTGACGACTAATTTTAAGTTTTCCTCTGACAAATACTTGATCTTCTGTTCCATTTCTTCTCGTAATTCATGAATTTCTTTTTTAGATGCCTTTTTGTGCTGATGTAAATCTGTTTTTAAATCATGGTTTTCTTTTTGAGAAGCATTTTTCAGCTCCTGAAACTCTTTTTTAGATGCATCCGTCTGCTTCTGTAATTCTGTTCTTAATGCAAAATTTTCTTTTTGAGATTCAATTTTGTGCTGACGAAATTCTGTTCTTAAAAGAATATTTTCTTTATTAAAGGAATCTTTTTGCTCCCGTAACTCTGTTTGCACATCTTGTAATTGTTTTAATATTGAATCTATACAAAGAATAACAAAATTAAAATGAAAAAAAAAATTAATGACAAAAATATATAAGAATATGTATGATAATATATCCATTCTTTAAAATATATAAAGTTGAAGCTGGAAAATATTCGTTTTATTATTAAATTATATGATATATTAATGCTGTGAATACATTAATTATTTTAGGTACTAACTAAAAACATTTCAATTGATTTAGATCTGTACATCTCGTTCCTAGATAAAGCTAGGAAATCTTTCAATACATATGATCTTCAGAGCGACCATCAATCTGTGTTTTTTTGAGAACTTCATTATTCAAAACGATTGATCATGGGGAGATCTTATAGGATAACTTACACAGATCCTACATGATATATAATAAGATCTTATACAATCTTTTTTGATCTAAAAAAAATTGACTTAAATCCAATAGCAACTGAAAGATTTAAGGGTTTAATAAATCCTATAGTAACTGAAAGCATCGTCTTAGCATCATGTAATAATTGGCTGAATGTATTTTACTATCACAAGAATTGTCTCGATTACTAACTCATTTAATACTACTATTTGTTATAATCAATTTTATTCCATTTTATAAACAACTTAAATACATAATTCCAAATTGAATATTTATAGAGTAAACCAAAATAGTTTAATTTTCTTTATTAGATAGCATGTATGTTTTTACATACAATAGAGGAAATAAATGGCGAGCTTATATAATATATATGGTTACGCCTACACAATTGTACACAGTCTAAAACAATCACATATTCTCCTAATCTAAATATTTGTGGCCGGCGAGCATGTTTTCTCGAAGCTAGAAATGAAGCGTACCAAGAAAAAATTGTCCCCCTGGCAGAAGAACTCCCGTCTTTGGTAGATAAGATAATGCGTCATGAAATATAAATGGATACTGTAAAAAGGTGATTGAGGATAATATGGCATAGTTGGAGGACATAATGTAATGTTATTATATTTTAACTTGTATAATATAAAATTTTTTTCATTATAAAAATTGAAAACGAACTTTGACCGCGACAACCTATAATAGTTAGAAAGTTGATAATTAACTTATTTTCTTTTTAATATTTAACTCTCAAATCAAAGTAATATTATTATTTGTTTTGCAATTGTTTTATTTGCAGAATTATATGTATTTACATATTTTAGAACAAATATTTTCAAAAATTATATTAAAATAGAGGTAGCGGCAGAATAACATCAGAATCTTTGTATATTATCTTTGACGACAACATTATAACACAACACAAACTCTCCCACACTCCTAAAGCATCCACAGAAATAGAATCATGCCTTCCGAAAGGGAGTATGCCCGTTCTTGAAAGTCTTGATCGATCAATGAAGTCTTTAATGAGTGCAATCGCGAATTTATGGCAGAAATAATAGAAAATTTGCAGTTTTTAAGCCGTCATGGTTTACCAGCACAGGGAAACACAGATGAAGAGTCAAACTTTTTGCAACTGCTAAACTTCGTTCAAAAGGAGAACCTCAACTATCTGATTGGCTATGGCAGAAAGAAAAGTATGTCCATCATGACGTGCAAAACTAAATACTTTCATTAATGTCAATTAAAGTTTCACGAACATTGAGAAATGACATAAGATCAGGTAGGTAACTTTTCTACAATCGTTGATGAATACATAGACGTTGCCAACAAAACTCAGTTGGTTGACGACAATCTTATAACCCATGAGGATTTCCTTGGATAATATGAGCTACCGAACTTAACTGCTGCTGCTTGCCATTCTCGATGCCATTTTTTATATTTTGCTGAGATTGAATTTATCGCTGGAAAACTGTCGCGCCAGTGTTACGACGGTGCACGCCAGTAACATGATGGGATCACGCTCAGGCGTAGGGAAACGTATACAGAACCAACAACCAAAGGCTCATATTACACACTGTCATGGACACTCGTTACGCTTAACTGTTCAGGGCAGTATTCAGAACTGTGTGTTGTTGAAGCGAACTCTAGAAACAACCGAATAAATTGTGAAACTTATAAATATTCCTCTACAAGAGAACGAGTCTTGAATGATTTGCATGAAAGTATAATCTGGTGTCCGATAGAAGTGAAATGATTGATGATGGTGATTTATTGTAATTGTGCCCAACCAGGTAATACAAAGACGTTTTGTTTTATATAGATACTTGAAACCTATGAATTGCTGCCAGCTGCCTGTCTTCAGCGGAACTTAATTTTGGACATAAGATCATGCATTATTGGCTGTCAGGCTGAAATGAATCACTTTAAATTTTAATTAGGTCTTCGGTTATGCATATTGGCGCAGCCCGACGAATTGAGTTCTTTTTAAAATAACCCGATCAGTCCGACGGATTGCACTCCTTATAATAGAACGCAATTCGTGCAACGAGGACGGTATTCTTCGGGTGACGCAATCCGTGCAACGAGGACGGTATTCTTCGGGTGACGCAATCCGTGCAAGGAGGACGGTATTCTTCTGGTGACGCAATCCGTGCAACGAGGACTGTATTCTTCTGGTGACGCAATCCGTGCAACGAGGACGGTATTATTCGGGTGACGCAATCCGTGCAACGAGGACGGTATTATTCGGGTGACGCAATCCGTGCAACGAGGACGGTATTCTTCTGGTGACGCAATCCGTGCAACGAGGAGGGTATTCTTCGGGTGACGCATCCGTGCAACGAGGAGGGTATTCTTCGGGTGACGCAATTCGTCGCCAACATATATATATGTGAGTGAGCTAGATGCTGAGAAATGAGCATTAATTTCTGAAGTAGTAATTATCAACATTTGCATCAACAGAGCGATCCATCTTCACAGCTAGAAGACTGAAGAATAATTGGATGAGATCAACGATGACGCAGATCGGATTCAATAGCATTATTGTTCTTCACTCTCATAAATCCAGAACAGATGCCTTAGACATAGTTATAGTCGCAAATAATTTTGTCACGAAGCCCGAAAGCATGTTTACTACGTTTGTTGAAAATGATTTTAATAAGCCATAGTTTGTTTTATTTGTTTATTACCTTTGGTGACTAAGTAAAGTGCGTTTGACATTTTATGAATAGCAGTTTTCATACGTTACCATGTACTAAATGTACCTGACCTCTTCGGTTAATTTTGTATATATATATTTTTTCATTGAGATACATAAAGTGTTTCCATATTTTTCGGACAAGTCTTTGCTATTGTTCTGTTAAATCACTGAGTGTAACTTCAGAATTTATGTGTATATAGACATTTTGATAGAATGTTACAGTAATGACTAGTACTGATAATTAGAAAACCTTTTCTACTATGTAGCAGCTTGCAGTCTGTTAACTTAGATACGTTTAATAAAGCAGTAGTTTTTATTGTATTTGTTGACGATTTTACTTTTTTGTGTTGAATGGCGCCTTTGTAACTTAGCACCTTCAATCGGAAATCCGTGGAGCGTCCCCTGTTTATAACTATATATGTATAACTAATAGACAAAATCAATAGATTATAACAGTGTGATACATGTACATATTGTAGACTATTATTTGGATGTATTGAAGATAAAACATTGTCATGTAGATTACAGTAATGGAACAGTAAACAAAGATTATGATTAGGCTTATAATATTAATATCAAGGTATTAGAATGTACAAAAGTTATTTGTTTTCTATGGTAGCACATAGTTTCATGATAACACGTGTTGGCATTTTTCATGGCACATATATTCTCCTCAAAGTTAAAATAACGCACCAAGAGACACACTATAATAGCATTTGGACTCTGAACACATATTCTACGAACTCTGAATTTTAAGATCTAATGACAGCGAGGCCATATTTTAGTCATAATTTTCAGTTGAGATGAGAATGAGCCTATATAATATAAAGAACCAAGCTCATCTATTTATATCGTTGTATATATATATATTATATGTTGAGTTATGTAAAGGTGTAATATCTAGTTTTACATCAGCAAGAATTGTTATACAAATATAAAACTCTAAACATAGGTAAGTATACAATAATCCGCGTTGAATATTTTTTAAATACAATAGTAATTCAAATGGAAAGGTGGATTTCGTGATATTGGAATTCTATAATGAAGTGAACATGAAATACATCCGAGATTAGAATATTGAGATATTTGATGTGTCAAAATTAATTACAGGATATGAGAGAATAAATAATTTTGGTTTATATTCTATAACATGTTACAAAAATGTAATTCGAATTGTCTGATCTAGCTATTATAGTATTTTTATTTAATTGTAATTTGGCTTGTATTGTACTTTTTATATAGCAGATAACTTTATAACACAGTGTTTTTAATTTACTTTTTAATATTATATTATATAATTTAGTTAGGTAGTTATTTATTTATTTATTTATTTATTTGGAATGATTATAGCAGCTTCTAAACTAAAGGTATCAGGAATAATTTATTAATTGTAGGAAACATTATAATTTCTTATATAATATTTTATGTTTTCTTCATTATATAAGTAGTACCTAAAACTTTATAATGGCGGTGTGGTAACTATTGGTTATAATAGAAAGATTGCATGACAGAACTGAAACGTGATCTTTATAGATCGTCTGATTATATACCTATATTATAGGTACCTACCTATATGAGCTACTTTGCTTCTTAAGTGCTAATTAGCAGACTAACAAAGTAATATAAAGGTAAAGCATTAACGGTTATGCTCCATATAGCTGGTAAACTTTAGACAATTAGATAACCAGAAACAATTACGAATGAAATCAATGAAGTATAAATTTAACAGTTACTAGTCCAACACACGAATTTCAAATATCTTTACAAATATCTGTGACTGATTAATTTTATAAAATGAATTAAATATATAAATTTAGGAAATGTTGTATGACATTCGGTACATATTTAAATAATTCCATAAATTTTAAAACTTTTCGTCATTGTTCAGAAAATGTAGAATAAAATATGATACATGACATCTCGAAACACTATTCATATGTAGATCTACAATTTTGTATAATGAGGATGAATAATAGAAACAACCAATTGTATCTATAACTGAAAATTCAATTGTGTCTTTGATTTAATTTTACAATATCTAAAGATTATAATTATCAATATTGGTAGGTATACTTTATCTCTGTGAATTATTTTTAAAAATATATAATGAAAATAAATGTTATACTGTAGCGGCGTACTTAGACTACGAACTATAGACGCGAAGTGAACTGCGCTCATTGTTATTTAATGTTACGTTATATGCTTTATTGATTCATGTCCTTGTATCGTATATAATATA
>JAUZNC010015905.1:0-27509 GCA_034780395.1 Vannuccia rotundouncinata | reverse complement strand
TAACTGTAGTAGAACACCTATAACTGTAGTAGAACCACTATAACTGTAGTAGAACCACTATAACTGTTGTAGAACCATTATAACTGTAGTAGAACCACTATAACTGTAGTAGAACACCTATAACTGTAGTAGAACCACTATAATTGTAGTAGAACCACTTTAACTGTAGTAGAACATCTATAACTGTAGTAGAACCAATATAATTGTAGTAGAACCACTATAACTGTACTAGAACCACTATAAATGTAGTAGAACCACTATAACTGTAAAAGAACAACTATAACTGTAATAGAACCACTATAACTGTAGTAGAACCACTATAACTGTAAAAGAAACATTATAACTGTAGTAGAACCACTATAACTGTAGTAGAACCACTATAATTGTAGTAGAACCACTATAATTGTAGTAGAACCACTATAACTGTAAAAGAACCACTATAACTGTAGTAGAACCACAATAACTGTAAAAGAACCACTATAACTGTTGTAATATCATTATAAATAATGTACTAAAATTCTTATATAATTATATTTTACTATTTCTTATTTTAAAGAGTATTTATTTCTATTATTTTATGTTTGTAAATTTGATACAAGATTTGTGTTGAAAATAATTAATGAAGATTAGAATAACACCCAACTTATTCTAATTATTCTTTGCTCAATATTCAAAAATTGATCAAATAACCCACTCAAGTTTTGAAAAAAAAATCCATTAATTTAATGTTTCTTTAAGCAACAGTAATCGTCAACCGTTATACATTTCTTTACGTTATCAGAACGTACGAATTATCACTTAATCAAGATAATATTTATTGTTTGTTGTTTTTAAGTATTATATTTCCATTAACACGTATTAAAAATTAAATAGTATGAATATCCCACTTTGAAACGGATGATTTTTTCAATCAATTTAACTGTGATCAAGGATTGCTTTAACCGCTTGTGTTTTCGGCACATTGCTTTTATCTTCTAACTCAACGCTTCATAACTTGATAGTTTTTCTTCAAAAATTAGTTTTTAAACTTTAATTCGTAGTTCAATGCGTTACATCAGGTTTATTTTTTGTTTTTCAATCGACGTTTGATCTAACCGATGCGATATCCATTGTTACAATCTCCCGAGTTATGGCAATTCAGAATACAACACACTATTAAAGAAACGTCTCAATATAACAAATTAATCATTATATGGATTTTTGTGAATGTTGTAATGAAACTATTTAGAAAACATTGAAATATGAACTATAGATATGGAACCCATTGTTCTGTAAGAATATTTAGTAATTTTTAGTAACAACACTTTGCAATCAAAATAAACTGCGATAAAATAATGTTATCAAGCAAAGGTTTGTTTTTTCTCAATAAAATTAACACTAAACTAATTAGATAGTTTAACATTTAAACTATTTATTTATTTTATTGATTATTAAATTATTTTTGTGGACACAGCTAATAAAATTAATATTATCATAAAAAAACTTACTATTCCCGAATGTTGGTATCCTTTCTTTTTGCGCTTTTTCCGGGGATTTATGAGCTAAAAATAAATTGGTTGATAGAAAATTAATTGGTAATTAAATAGTGGGATTTCCAAGTTAAACTTTAACGGTATGATTTTACCTTGAATAATTTCTTTAACATCTTTTTTATTGTTCAATATATATTTTATAAATTTTTAATATTTTGTGAATTTGAAATATTCTTAAATTAAAAATGTGAACAATCTTAACGGATATAAAAGCAAACTTCTACAATTTAATCCAATTATGATGTCACAGAAAACCAATTTATAGATTTAAATAGATAACCAGATCAATAGATTGAAATACTAGGCTTACTATTTTAAACAATTCTCAACTAAAAGTGCTAAACTCTTTTTTCAAAACTAACCTCAAACTTCCTTTCCTCTCCGTCGGTAGCTAAGATATTTCGTGCTGTTGTCCAAAATTCTCCGATCAGGTCACTAAATCAGATAGAAATAATAATAATCTATTAAACAATTTGCATTTATAGTAAAACGTAAATCAAATCCAATATTTCCTCTTACTCAAATTCTGTGTCTTTATCCTCCCTGCAATTAAAAGACAAATATAATTAAAATTTATGGGAGGCAAGTAGTAGGTACGACGAAACCAGCACGATAATAAACTTACGGGTCCCCATTTGCGCCATCCCAGTCAAAGCAGCGGAAGAATATTTCACTGAAACATTAACAGATGGAAGTCAAATTAAGCAAAATTTCAAAAATTGAATGTTAATCAATACACATTTATAGAGGTAATGATGATGTGTTTAGGTAAACTGGTGGGAGTGGAGTGAAGTGGAGTGATATAGCTGGTAAATTTGACATGTTGTTTGAAGCTGTAATGTGTGATTGTCACCTGTCAATATCCCCAGCGCAGAGCCGCTCTAGGGAGACGACAATTGGCCGCCAGTCAGGGTTCAGGGTATTCTTGATTACCTCACTTCGATAGCTTCGTGTCCATCTGCAATTAAAAAGAGAAGAGTATCGTGGTTATATAGGTAAATCTGGAGGGAGAGAGGAGAGATAATTAAACTTTAAGATTAAAACTTTGAAAGTTAAGTTCAGACAAGAAAATAGGGAAAAATAATTTTTTTAAATAATGAGGGAGATACATTTTGTGATAAAAAGAAATGATAGATGAAGAAATAAGAGAACACAAGATAATGAAAACTATGAAAAATTAATGACAATAATGTTGAAAGAATTAATAATTTTCAACCAGGAATAAAGTAAGTAGATTTTTCTGTTTTTGAGATTAGTTTTACAAAGAAATCTTAGGATAAAAAGTTTATGATTAATGAATAGCTCGAATTGCATAAAAAAGAAAATGATCAAAACAAGAAGGACATCGTCGTGAAGTGGAGCAAGTATAGAGGTATCGATATAAAACAATAAACAATATGTTAATTATAGTAACCTTTATAAAAACATGTTGTCCATTGTACCAAAAAATTGTAGACGAGAAAACTAAATTATTTCACGTAAAAATTATTAAATAAGGTTTCTAAAAACAGAAGTAAAGTTTATATAATAGTTCAATTCAAAGGATTCAAATATAGTCGAAATATTAAATGAAAAAAAATATTATCATCATTCTCTGATTATGTTAACTAAAAACTAAACTAGAGTAAAATAATTATCTATGATCTGATTTTTGCTTTTAGCAAATGAAATAAATTATTTAATAATATGTTTAGGACAATAAACTGTCGATGAAAATTGAATCTAGTTATTTGATGATTCTGCAGTATTTTGTACAATATAATTAGGATAAATTTACTCTATTAAAATATCAAAAACTGCATTAAAAATTTATTTAAAAAAATATAATAATTGAAGACGTCATCCTTAACCTTAAAAAGATAATATTGAAAACAAATCAATACATTACGCACCAAAACAATAATTATTATTATTTTACGTAATTCAAAATCCCAAAATCCTTGTATTTTTTACTATTATGATATGATTTGTTTGTTTTCAATTTCAATGCGTGGTGTATTACATTTTTATATGTCAAATGTTATGTCAAATACACGTGAGTATGTTGTAAAATGTTGAGAAATCCAATTGACTTGAATAATCATTGTCACATTTTCGGAATAATTTCTATGAATTATTAAAAGAAAAACTTGATCGATTATTATGCGTGTATAGGAATTCAACATTATTGCAACATTAGCTGTGAAAATTAATTTTAGTTAAAATGATAATATAATTTATGTTTATCTTATCGATTTACACATAATATAATATAAATTCTGATGACAGATTAATATATTGTCAAAATACGGATTCTTTGAATGTATTTGGCTCAAAAAACGAATAACCAGTAATCTTAAGATTACGACTATTTATTCGTTTTTTCCACAGTTATATGATATAATAAAACCCTATTGACAAGAAGTCTACACATACCATTGCAACATAGAAATCATTTTTGATTTGTTTATGAATGAGTTGGCAGCAAGACCATGATCTATTATATACAATACTGACAGAAAATCTCAGAGGACGTGTACTCCATTATTTTTAAATATTCTATAAGAAAGACAACCTTGCGACTTTTATTATTACGAGTCCCCGTAAAAATTCCTAAATATACACAGCTTATGAAGCAGAAAAGAGGACAATCAAATCAAATAAGAAATGGTGTCATGGTGTCAATATTGTTGATATTATTATACTTTTGTTTATTTTGTAAAGAATGGATATCAATATATCACCATTTTTGGATGCTAGTTTTGTAAACAGCTTTATGTGAATAATCCAAACGAAGTGTAATCTATGTATATTATAAGAATAAAGACATGCGAACATTTTGGCGAACTTTGGTCTTTATTTTCTAACAATTTGAATAAAATTCAATTAATATACACTTTTGATTTCTTCCTTGATACCAATACAACATTTGACCAAAGTTTTCAAATGTTAAACCAGCGTCAACAGCGTCTACCTAAAGTCGTTCTGCTGCCTCTGTGTCTTCCAATCCCTTAAGCACTCTAACAACATATTGCGTATTTATTTTATTTTATAACCATCCAAGGAATAAAATAGTGAGGGAAAAATTGGAACAGACGGGGGAAGTAGGTAATAAATATACTGACACTAATTGTCATTTTACTGTTTTGTTTGTAGAAATACATATACATATCCGACTGCAATCAGAAGTGAGACAAGCACGTTTGAATTTACTCAGGTAAGACGTCGATATGTTTGCTTTTTCACTCATGTACTTTCTCATTTTTCAGAAGAATTCTCCTCTCTATTCCCTCTCTGCAACTATTTTCATCGTTGGTATATCCCCAGTTTTGTATAAAACAATATTTCATGCTTTTAAAATACAGATGCATAAAAGCTATATAGCATAAAGTAAGAAAATCTATTTTAAAAACATATAAATTAATTAAAGAATATAGAGAGTTATACAATATTGAAATTTTGCGAATAATATTAGATATTTCTTTGTATATTTACCTTAGATAAGTAATAAAGATACTTCAAGGTCAAATATTTAAAAGTATTACAAAGAAAACTCTGTAACTAAGAAAGAAATAATAAAAAACAATTTTAAAAACGTAATCAAAAATAGTATTTTCCAACCCAATTATATAAATGATAATAATTGTTATATTCTATATATATTATGATGTTTTTACAGCTCTTTACGGCGAGATATGGTTTACGCTTTTTTCACACATCAGATTTAGTATAAAAAAAGTCAGAAAGAAATATCTACCCACGGATATGCAATGCCTGCCTATATACATAAAACAATGAAATCAAATAAAAAATAAAAGGACAAGTAAACATCACTGGCAGTAATCTTCCCAATATCAAATAATGTGAATTAGTGACTGACACAAATCAATAAGTTTGTGGTGTGTTATAGCTTGGAAGTTATGATATAAGTATTATGTTATATAATATGTTAATGTGTAAACTTACTAAAAGCAAATATCAGAAAGCATCAAAAATATGAGATGAATATCAACACTTGATCAGTGAGATTTATTTATTCAGCTATTATGGCAGTGTAATAAAACAGAGGGTTACTGCAAAATAAACTATAAGGATAAAAAGAAAAATATGTTATTCTAAAAAAGGGCAACTCTAAATATTATTACATAAAGAGAGTAGCAATTAGAAGATTCAAATCAATACCGCATTAAATGCAGAGACCGGTAAAAAGCCTTCTAAATTATCAATGATCACTGCGATCTTGTTTATAGATTTGAGACAAATACACTAAAAGTTTCTTGGAAAAAGAATCAGTATATTGCAGACCATGGCTGACTGGTTATTATAATGTATCCGATCAAGCGCACATAGGAAATATTAGACAAGAAATTAGTCGGCAAAAGTAAGTTGCTTATATTGACTAGCGAATCATATATGAATGATCATTGCTACAATTGAGTCTCATCCAAACGAGTATATTAATGAATCATAAAACGATTCTGTACTTGCTATGACCGTATATAAGGCGCCGAGTCGGCCATGAAATGTGTATCAAACATTAGTATTGATTATTGATCTGTCCTCACTTTTGATACAAATGTTGAAAGACATCCCTAATTACCTCAGCCACCTGGATCTTAAGAAGACACTTATAACTCAGGGAATAATGTAGGCACGTTTTGACGTCAGAAAGTGATTTTTCTCACTACTTTATCAAGCTATTACTAGCTTTCTAATTGAAATATTCCCTAATTCTTTTCCTTATAGGACCTATAAGAAGTAAGACGTCCAGACTGGACGAAAATCTTCGATCTTCGAAAGTAGTAATCTCTCATTGGAGTTATGGTAATGCTTAGTTTTTCAGACAGCAGATAATAGACAAGCGATTAATAGGCTGCCATTTGTTATTATATCCTCTGAGATTTGAGGAAAATCCCCACACCTCACCTTCTATCCACTGGAACAACAAATTTAATGTGACGAAGGATGCCACTCTATGCAATCGAAGTCATCACAACTAGTTGACAGCAGGTTATATAAAATATTTGTGGGAAAATGTCTATAATAGATAAACGTGTCTATAGGAGGGTGTATACGACTCTTACTGCATATTGGAAGCGATGGAAAGAATACACAAAAATGGAACAACGTTAACTTATTTAAGCGCTATTTATTCTCAAAAAGCCCCCCCATTATGAGTGTCAAACTTGTTTTATTTTGATGCTGACAAAATCTAAAGCGACTATTGTTGATAGTAAATAGTAGTTAATATATAAGACGACATCTCAGTTATTTCATCATATTTAGAGGTTCTTTTTAACGACAAACTCACCTGGCAAAGATAATTCGGCGAACGAATACAAAAATTTACATTATCATATTAATACACATTTATATATAAACTACATGATTGTAAAAGTTTTGTTATCGAAATCAAACCTTACTGACTTGAATTTCTTTTTCTTGTTGTTAAAATGCAGTTAAGTATATATAGAGCCCCCCCTAACAAATTGTTTAACCTGTGAAAAAATCTGTGATAATAAACTAAACCCACAAACTCTGCGAAATGATAATAAAACATGAAAAAAGATAAAATTCCTTATTTAGAAGATATTTGACCAAATTCATAGAAATAAACAAATGAAATAATGGGGTATAGACGCACAAAGTGAGTCAGACCCAAACAAATTTAGTGAATATATTGTTTAACATTTTACTTGTTTCTTTTTTAAATCTATCATTTTCATTTGAACCAAAATTTTGTAAATTTTTATTCAGAAGAAATGTATAATTGTTCTTATTTGAACCTCAGCCTATATTTCATTCCTGTTGATGTTTATATCAAAGTAGTTTGATAATAACGTTTTTGTAAATACGTTTTAATGAAAATAGAAATCCTATAGGATGCAATATTTATATCTAACACCAATTTTAACAATTCTAAATTCGATTGATTACGATTTGTTTACACATTAAATAAAATAGACATTTTAAATGACAGTCAAAGACTTGAAGTCTTACAAATTGTATTTAATTCTTTTATAACACTTCTTTATTAAAATATTCAAATATAGAAAAAACAAATTTTACATAATTTCAACTGAAACAATTTTCTTAAAAAAGATTTTTCAATATCGAATACTTTCATCTAAAATTATGATTGATATGATAAAATGTATCCACATTTATATAAATAGAACAATTCACTAATATTGTTTCCTAAAAAAATCGATTTTTAGATAATCAAAATCGAAAAATGAAAGCAATATAACCTCTTCATAATCTTCCTGTATAATGAGTTCAAATTCAACAGTGGTAACTCGAATTTCAAACCAAAGTTATATAAGTAATAAAATAATAGAAAAAAACGTATAATTGTATGATTAAATATAGTTAAAGTGAATTATTTATTTATTTCTTGAAACAATGACACCAACAGAAAGCTCGATTGTATAAATAATATTTTCCAATATTTAACACGCAGAGTTAATTTCGTTCTTATGGGGAACTATATTAGTTGAAGTATATCGGTACTGTATATTCTTTCTAACTCTTGAAAGATACAGTTGAGAGAGAGATAGAGATAGAGAGAGAGAGAGATAGAGAGAGAGTGAGAGAGAGAGAGAGAGAGAGAGAGTTGTCCGAAAAACAATTATACATAGGGAAAAGTAACCAGATAACAATTAAAAACGATAGAAAACTAATTAATCAATATTTTTAAAACGTCCACAAGCTATTAAGTCTTCCGTACACACAAGTTCCTTAGCTCTCCCCATCCAACTTTCCCCTTCGTTTCCATTCTTTCTGAATCGGCACAGACAAGTACCCGAGATGTAGGAAGATTTCATAAAATTAAAAACTTTTAAAACTAATAAAGTTTTAACTTTAGAACTATGAATTAATCGCAATCTTTATATTCTATCTATGCATTTATCTATCTATCTGCCTCCCCATATCTATATTTAATAAGGGGAGCTATTGTATTGTATTCAGTATAATTACATCTCTCAAGACATCAAACAGAATTAATATGTGTAAATCTTTGCTTCATCAGACTTGAAATTATTGTGCTTGTATATATGACAAAATAGATGTGATATATAAAGACATCAATCGATTTCTTAGAATTAAAGAAAACGATTAATATTTAATTATATAATTATAATAAGAAATGTTATGATAATTTAATAATTCAAAAGAAACAATTAATTCCACCTAAAAATGTATATCAGATAAAGTTTCGTATGCGTTATATCGGATTACAAAAGCTTCCAGAATGCAGTGAAACGGTTGTTTTTATATATTTTATATTAGCTGAACACATTAATGCTAGTCGGAATAATTAACACAACAACCTAGCCGTTTGTGTTATTTAAGAGGAATACAGGAACCTACTTTCCACGTTCGTTTCGCTTCTCTATCACTGTGTAGGGGTCGGATTTTCCGAACAAATCTTTCTTGTCAAGTCCATATCCTTGAAGTTTCAGGACGATATTTTCCTATTTAAAGAAAGAGAGAGAGATAGAGGTAAATCTTGTTAGTATTGAGCATATTTCAAAACGATCATTGTCAAAAAATAGCAAAGATAGCAGACGACCAAAAATGTATTTAAATATTTCAATAATTAAAAATCGCAATTTTATTGGTTTTAAAGCTAACCAATTTTTGCAGTGAACTTATACTTATAAGTTATTAACTATTAATATAATATGTTACTAAATTTGAAAAAATGTAAAGAATGAAGCAACCTACTTTGCAAACGACATCTTCCTTGACACGAACTAAAACGAGCCAAAGAGAGAAAATTAAATTATATTTGAGAACAAACTGATATAATTTGTTACTAAAAGAAATAATCTAACAATGAAATCACAGAAATAAGTTTGAATTGATAACATACTGTAAGGGAAGACTGCAATACGAATATAATTGCACAATTTAGACAATAAATTGGACGTACTCAAAAATGTTTCAAAAACTATTTTAAACTTTGGCATATTTCAGCCTTACCTATCAAAAATGATTTAAATACTAATAATAATTTTAAAGACATTTTTAAATACATAATTGAATCTGATTTTTATCAATATTTTATATCTAAAAGTTTATATAGTCCATCTTTGACGGCTTACGCGAGGAAACAATGAACTATTCTCTAAATAAAAATATGTTTAATACAGAATGTTAGAAGAAGAAAAAAGTAACTATATGGTGGTGAGAATTCTTCAGTAAAGTTTTTTCTTATAAAAATATAACGTTCATATTTGATATTTTGATAACACGTTGAAACATTTCTACCTTCTTAGATGTGAAATAATTTTTCAAATATCTGCTTCTTATATTATAATATCTAATTATAGCAATCATTGTAAAAAATAAATTTTTTAATAAATTTTTGAATTTGTTTTGCATTTTGAACGATCTCAAACTCCAACTGTAAAACAAAAAATGTGCAACTAATTTCCAAGGACAATAATAGATTACTATAGTTTAAATTATAAAAATAATTTAATAAAATCAAAAGATCAACTTTTGAGTACAGATCTTACCAGTAACCACGCATATTTCGTTGTTTTCATTGGCTTGCTCAAAACTGTAAGTAAAAAATCAAAAAATCATTAAAAGGTCAATATTACAATTATATATACATATATTCGATTGATTGATCCGTGAGTATTAGATTATTTCAGTTTTATCATATGTATGTTTCCAATTCTAAATTTTCAAATTTGGAAATACCTAAATATTTAATAAATTTCAGTAAATCAAACATCTAGAAAATACCTCAGTTTTAAAGTTTTTAACTATTTGGACAGATACACACCCGCTTTTAAAATCTTTAAAAAGGACTTCCACAAAAGCGGTTACAAGTTTAACATACATGTGACCCTTATGTGAAATTTAATTTCTTTTTAAGTTGAAAAAATAAAATAAAATATGGATATATTATTACATTATTAATTTCGTTTAAAAAAAGTATGAACTTGGAAAAACCACATAAGAAATATTGAATGTCAACTGGTTTTCACAGAAATATTTAATTGAAGTAAACGAATACTTAACAAGCACTTATATAGTTGATAAATTTTGTATAAAAGCAACAAAAAAAGACTGAAACGAATTCTATTCGGTTGTTTCAGGAAAGTTGTAGCACATATAATCAAACAATATACAGTGTCAATAATTTAACATGTTTTTATCAAATGTCATGATAAATTAAAAGATTTGATATTCAAACTAGACAATTATAACTGCACAGCTACAATATAGAACTAAAAAGGTTAATTTCTGGAAACTACGATTACTGTCATTTCTGACGCCGTAGGTATGAAACAAAAGTTCGATGCTTGGAGAGGTTCTACTATGATATTGACTATAAGATGAGTAATAAGCATGATAACCTTTGGCAATTTGGAGACATGATCATGAATAAAAAATATTGGAATTTATTTTGTATTTAGATGAATAATATTTTTACAGCCTGTTATTTTTACTTCGAAAATTAAACAACATTTAAGGTATTAATTTGAAAAATATAATTCCATCTGCAACAGATATTCATTTTAGCCTTAATAAGCACACAACTTTAACAATAGTAGTTTTTATTGTAATAAAAAGCATTTCAAGATGAACAATCCATAGAAACATATGTTCTATTATTAAAAACGCATGGCAACAACATCTGATGCGCATTTAATGGATTGTATAATCAATAATGCATAGTTATGATTTCACTAAAACTAACTTTGACAAATTTAGTAAGTTGAGTTTCCCAAAGGACCCGCAGCAAACTGCCGTTAAAAACCGTCTCACTCTAGTTTTCGAGTTTTATAGTTATATCTTCAGCTCCTCATCCCTATGCCTCTCATAATTTACAGGTAATTGTTGCTATAATGGGGATTTTCTTCGAAACTTTAACCAATTATGAAATATGTCGTCGATTCGGTTGACTAAAAGTAAGCTCAAGAGATAACTTTTTCCTGGGAATACCTAAAATAGACATTTGGCTTTACATACATACACAGAAATATCCCCAATTACCAAAGCATGATTTTTGTAACAAAGAAATTCAACTTTATTAGGTATACGTATATATTGTATTCATAAATATGGGTAAATTTATGTCGCGTTCAAAATATAAAAATGTAGTCAATTACATATACAGGTAAATGTCAAATATTTACAATTACTTATTTGAAAGTTTATAGACGGTTAAAGATAGTACTCTATAGTATATGACGGATATTCGTTCATATTGAAATTGTCGTAATTACAAAGCAGTTTTAATTAATCTTTAAAAAGACTAGGGCAAGTCTAACACCTTTCTATAAATATAAATAGAATGCAAAAACTATAGGTTATACGAGCAACGATATAAACAATAGCAAAAAACTAATTATGACAGGTTTAAATTCCCTTTTTAAATTGGCTGTTATCTTTTCTTTATAGACGTTTATATTTAATTCTTGTAATTATCTTATCTATATATATATTTCAATCTTAACGCTAGGAAAAATTCTGTTTCATAGTTCACATGAAAATTCAATTTCGTCTTATTTCCGCATTGAATTTTACTTCTTACACAATTTGACATTAAATTTCGTATATGTTTACATGTATTACAATAAATGTTGTGTGAATAATTTTAAATAATAATTTTATTAATGTCTGTCAGAAAAAGGATTTAAATGAACACTGTGGGTACACCATTAAGTATATAGGTTAGCATCGCTCATATATGAAAGAATTCATCTTCGGGAATTCTCATTAACAATAGTTAAGTAATTCTTTTATATCGCATAATAATTTAGTTTTAAATACTTTGTTAAAGTTTATTCAGGATGTGAGGAAACGCTAACGTAGCTTGTGCCTTGGAATATTATCAATAGTAATGAAGCCAACAAGGATAACTATTGTTCATAAATATTATTCCAACAATGTTGTGAAGTTTATCTGTTTTTAATAAATATCTCTATATAGCGTCACAAATGTTGTTAACAAAAACAGAATTAAAATAATATTTGTATATTTAAAAATATGTTTAAAACAGTTTTTTTAAATAAGTTTAATAAAATTTTAATAAAAAAAGGTTAAAAATAAAAAATTAATAAAAACAATAAAAGTGTAAATTTAAAAAAAAGCATTTGTGTGAAAATTTAGAAAATTTAATTATAGTTAAGAAGTGCATTTATTTTTATTAAAAAGATGTCTTAAATGTAAATACATTTGCTATGTAACAAATGAGAAGTGACACCATTTTGATAAAAACACCTATATTATATATTGATTGTATATGAAGACGACACACCTGTTTTTTAAATATCTGCAATATTGTCTAAAGAAAACAATGTCATATATGGCAAGAAGGCAACCTCATAATTGAAAATTATACACAGAATAAAAGATGCATGAAATGTAAGGAATGAAATTTTACGCCAATATGTCTGAAACAATTATCGTTTTCAGTTCTCTGTATGTATTTTATATGTGCTAGTACACATATTACCCGTTCTTTTACGGCCTTCTGTGTGTGGGGGTAGTGACGGTAAGACTGTTTTCTGAATTGATATACTTAAAACAGAACATTTATATTCAAACCTCTATTATCGCAATACGTCAGCTAAATTTGCATGCGAGAAGAAATTGAAGGCAGAGGGGGGGGGTAGGGTTGGGGACCAGAAAGACGGAACGACAGATATGTATAGTAATGGTTTATTCTCTTTATGGCAAAAATACAGCATAAATTATAATTTTTCATTTAACCATATATATATATACTCATATTTATATAAAATTTATCCCATTTTAATATATTTGAAATCCCCTATCAACAAGCTGGAGACAATTTTAATATTTAATAAGATATAGGCTCCGGCTTGCTACTATCATTTGAAAGAAAATGTCAATGCATATTTTCTGTAATTTATGCATGCTTTTATATGTAAGCTAAAGTGCTGTGTGTATATTAAAGGGTGAGCTGAATAATGTACATAATATAATACACATAACAAATTTTATTTAAGTTTCATCATGTTAAAAATCAATATTATACTTTAGAAAAAGGATTTTTTACAAGGTGACTAGCTTTTTGCAACCGGTATATACAAGATTAGATTGTTATAGAAATCTTACCTATCTGTCTTAGTCTCTCTGAATAGTATTTATATTCAATAAAACGGGATGAAGGGATAAAAAATAAAATTTACACACTCAAAGAGAATGACTTGTAGTAACTTATGACAACAAGCTTATTAATAAATGTTATTATATAACATGAAAGAAGGCATGTTGAAGAGTTAATCAGACAAGATAGTTAGGTAAAAAAAATGTTATATATGCTTATATATCCATAAACATTAAATTTGGTTAGAATCTTTCATTGTATTTTATTGAGATTTACTGAGTCGTAGACTAATATAAATGTACAATAATAATAATTTTAATCATTACTTCGCATGGACTGTGTTTTGCATCACATACCTATTTAGCTTTCAAATAACGAGAATAGTAGATAATAATGAATGATTATATATTTTCGATTAATTAATATTAACTATTAAATTGTATAAATTGTTACGTGAGTTTTCTTCGATTTAAATACTATTTTGAATAGATTTAATTTTCCTTTTTGAATTTTGAAATCTCTTGATTCCAAAAAAATTGAAGTTATAATTATTGAAAATAAAAAAATCTATTCAGACCAAAGTTTAAAAGATCTGCAGTAATTAAATTTTAGAAATATAAGAAAATTATATTAAAATTGCTTTGAATAATACATAATAGTTTCAGTTATTATATAACTAATGAAATTGGAATGATTTAATGGCATTTTTAATTCATTAGACAATTGAGAATAAGGAAAAAAAGTCGTAATTGAGACAGTTCCAACAGTTGGCCGCATATATAGGTGTTCTTCAGAAATTTGGTCGAAATTGCTGCTTACAACGCTTTTATCATCCTCTTGTTTTGTTTTCCCGAGTTCTTAGATGGGAAATCACATCAAAGGGGCCTCTACAGGAGGTTCCCAATGAACGAGTCATTACACAATATAATAAAAAAACAATTTGTTGACCTAAAATTGGAACATTAAAATGGGGTATAGCTAGCAACCCAAACCTTATACTTATAAGGTAACTTTTTTGGCGGTAGTTAGAAAACTTTTGAAAACTAATCCACTACCAAGATTTTGTAAGATGCAGGTTTTAATTGATTTAGCGAATATTAGATTTAAATAATTAGAGTAAAGCTCATTATCAATTGATTAATTTTTGTTATTTAACTTCATAAATCCGAAGGTTTTAATAGCAATAATTGATCCTATTTCATATCACTTTATTTGTTAAAGTCATTATATTTGCTGGGGGAACGAGTTACTGTCGAATGATTGAAGCAATTATGGCTCAAATATTTGGTGTTCATAGAAATAGAACTTCTCTTTGCGTATCTTTATTATTGAAAGTGCGGTGGGAGGGGGGGGGGGGCTGTTAGGAAAGAATGAAAACCACTAACATTAGTGACTTCTCTAGTTCTCCTCCGCTGTGCACAACCCGACCGACAGTGCACTCAACTCTGCCAAGAAGAATGCTCTGAAAATAAAAAGGAACACAAGTCAAAGTTAAGGAGCGTATTTAATAAGTTATCTTTTAAAGTTTTTGGTAACTGTAACACTTGTCTTTTCGAGTCAGGATAAAAGATTATATACCGTGATTATACTATATAAAATATTTAGTAAAAACAAAAACTTGTGAAAAAAGTCATAAATGAGATATTGAAAGTTTAAACATTTTTAATTTATCTAATATAAATAAAATATGGATATCTGTATGGGCCTTCTCATGAATATCCCATCCCAATACCTAGGTATTGAAGACTTTTCCATTATTACTTCAAATAAAATTGTCAAAGGATAAAATAGAAGAGAAGGTGAAGAATTGTGCTATGTATGGAGTGATATAAAACTATCTGAGAAGTTGGTAAACACCTTAAAATTGATCACACTATTTCCCTCCTCTGATTCTCCACCCCCACTCCCTCCCCCCCCCCCCCACGTCACTGATCCTAGGCTGACTCTGAAAATTAAAGCTACATAACAATACGCTCATGTGAAGCCAGAGAAGCAAGAGCTGTGCTAACACACTCTTCCATGAATTGCTCGATTGCCCAAACAGTGCTTCACTTTCCTTTCTGATACTGTTTAATGATTATAAGAGGAAAACGGGGGCGAGGGGAGGGAGGAGAAGTGATATTTCTGATTACATAAGTTGTGATCCTGAATGACCTCCTAAACAGACTCTCTTATTCTCAGAGTCACTCTCTTTAATGGCTTTTCAGCATTATAGTCGGAAGAGAACACCCCCCCCCCCCCCATCAGTCTGAGTGTGCTTCCAGATTAGCAGTCCCCTCCACCAATTATAATCCCTCGTACTGCGTCCCGAAATGCAGTTCTAGGCAAGGACGACAATTGACGAGGTGTTTGTGCAAACTTCTCTATGTGACAAGCTTCTCTAAAGCCCTCCTCAACACAATCACAGCTTCTCTTTACATTTTATTTCAACTGGAAATTATTGGTGTGAAGCAGTTGCAGTATTAGCTCGTCAACAGAAATTGTATTATGTGGATTTTCAAACTTAAATAGAGGCCCCTCCCTTCACAGTCCAGTCGGGATTGAGTAAATAAAAGACGTCTATATATGGTTCCGTCTACTGTTCAGCATTATCGATTAAAAGAATGACACTTGTATTAGCTAAATTAAACTTTATACTATATAAAGGAAAATCTCCACGAATCTCAATGAAAGTCAACTAAATATATACATATTAATTTATAAATATAGTTATAAAAAATTGTTTAAAAAATTATTTGACGTGAAACACAATATATATATATATATCATAATTGCAAGTTTAATATTTTGAGAACCTTTGCCACGAATATGTTCTTACGATATTCTATTAACACCTGTTCTAATTAGTAATATAATATGTGGCAACATATTCTTTCTGTCTTTTTGTGTTTTAAAATGAAATTGTAACATAAATTATATAATTAATAAATCTGTAAATCATTTGGGAAACAATGGATTCCACAAATCAAAAATTTAAGAAATTAAAATTGTGTAAATCATTCATAAATCCATAATAATAAAAATAAAAATAATTATCATATTATAGTTGTTTAAAATTCTTTAAAACATAAACAAAATTATAAAATTATAAAACTATTAAACACAATTATAATAAGATTAATCGTAGTAATCACTGTTTTTGTAAATATATAAGTTGTATAATACATATCTAAACAAAATTACAATATATAAATAATGACGGTTTTTCAAACTTTTGGTCATACAGATTTATTTATTTTTTGAACAATCTGAGTATATATATATTATACTCCGTTGACTTAAATAACATATACTTGGTCTTTTACATGCAATAATAAAAGAAAATCATATTTTCATAATCTAACTTAATTTTTGATGTACATAAAGTTAGACAATAAGGGTAATATTATATGTTCTTATTAAGATAACTATATGTTCATATGTATCCTATAGGTATTGTTTTCAGTAAATGAATGAAATGTTAGCCTCAGTCATACTATATGTTCGTCGACTCTACACAAAAAGACATCAAAGGATACTTTTGTATATTAAACAAGACGAGTTTATTCGGATTGAACAAACGCCATCATCTACTAGGTTTTAATGAGTTCCAGTTCGCGTTTCCAGGATGAATAGGACTTTCTAGAATTTCGTTTTTCTACTTCAATATGAGAGGTTAATTGTAAGTAAGATACCTTGAGGATACACACAGTTTCATGACAAGCGTTAAGGGTGAAGATTATATAGCATACAAGCATAAAAGAATGTACCTAATAAAGTTTATGTATGTGCGGCAAAGATGGCAATGAGTACTAAAGGTTTGAATTTTAGATCTACCATAAATATTATACTATATATATATATATTCTAGTGACTGGCAGGGAGAGGAGTATTTATGGAATCAATGTTGTATACTTTATTTTGAGCTATAAATGCTATAACATGAGCCTTTTTTGCAGCTGGGACTGTTTATTGCGCCTCTTCAATCATGCATAGCCAAATAATTTCTTCTGTATATATAGACAAGTTCATCAAAAATTTAGTATACTTATTTTATACTTATTTCTTCTTTGGTTATACGAATGGACTAGAATACTTATTATAGTCATTCATTATTTACTGTGAAATTCTATCGATCTATGATCGATTAATACGTTTAGTATTACATGTTGTCTCTAAATTCATTTCTATATCTTGAAAATATTTTCATTCGACCCCATGACAAAGATTATACCCCTTTGACAAGTTTTTTGTAATTAATCATTCAAAACTTGATTTCATATTTTATTTACACAATTTGAAATTGATCGCAATGTTACTATAGATTTGTCGTTCACTACATTATATATAATATATTATGTCGAAATTTATATGATATACTCCTCCTCATTGCTATACAAAAAAAAATATATTAATTCATTTATGTTAAAACTTTTCAAGAGTAATTTATTGTTATTCATAAGAAAATGTGATCTCTATTTACTCCAAAAACAGGAATTGGAGATATTTACATTACATTAAATACACACTAACTTTTATAAAACACAAACAAAATTAATAACTTTTATGTTATATAAACAGTTATAATTAAAATTAAACAAATAAAAAACAATATTTCAAAGTGTATAAATCTGATTCATCATATTTGTGTAACAAATATACCTATCTATTTCATTCGTTAAGAATAACTAATATAATAATACAAAATGCTGATAAAAAAAGAGACTATTTACACTGATTAAACACGCAAAACATATTATAAGTATCTAGTTTCAAGAATCCAACCACACCCTAAAACCCGACCCAATCTAAAATCGAAACTAACACCTGATAGGTATACATTTTAGTTGAGTTTTTAAATCCCAATTATACTTTATACATTATAAATTCTGTATACAAATATTTAGAGATATAGGTATAAACTGAATGATTAAGTTAGCAATCTACCTGGAAGACTGAACACTATTTTTTATCCGATTTTAAACAATATATAGGTATACCCGAAACATCCTTTTTTATTTTAAATAGTATAATAGACTTCGTTTAAAATTATAGGTTTATTCTATAAAATAGTTCGACTATTTATAACAACAAATACAGCAGACTTACTTCGTTTTTATTGTCGGTTGTGGAATAACTGGAAAATAAAACAAAAGATTAGAACGATCAATAAGCATGTTACATTAAAATATCAATATCCCATTATATAATTAATCTGGCCTAAGGCTAATATAGATAGTCCTATACTAATTAAATTATCTAAAAACAACACTATAAAAGTTCAAACCCAGTCCAGGAATCTGTTATTTAAAATCAATTGGAGTTGCCATTATCGTTTTATTTGAAGAGAGCTATATATATTTATATTAAAAATTGTTTAATTAAAAAATGAATAATTGATATATATTTTAAGAATAAAAATGCAGTGAAATATATAGCTTTGCATAATATCGCGGTAAATAAAATCAGCCGTCTATTGAAATAAAAATAAAAATACAAAGAACGAATTTGCTCATATTTTTTAGAACAGTCAAAGCATCGCTTTATAAAAATCAGTACTTTGGCTTTATAAATCAATTCAATAATTTTCAAATAATTTGCTTCGAAGGATTAATTTCTATGAGTTTGTGATTAGTTGATCTGCTTAATAAGTTGATAAGTTAATATACATTAAAAGTTGTATATACATTTTACTGAGAGAATATATTGTAGAAAGTTTAAAATTATTAAAATAATTAAATTTATTAGCTTTTATTATGCATACATACTACGCGTATATATTATTTACTAATAATGTTTCTCAATGACATATATACAAAATATAATTTATATTAATTTGTCGTGTTATACTATTACGTGTTGTATTACTGAATATTTGAAAACAATAATATTATGACTTGCAATACTTGTAAGAAATAATTTTGGAGTTGTAGTGCTTGCTCCAGAAGAGCTCACAAGTCTTAAATAACTCAAGAAAAATAAGAAAACGCATGAATGGTTTTATGCGCATTTGGTGAACGGCTTCACAAAGAAAGTTGACCGACCAAGGATTAAATTATAGGCTTTTATAGTTCACTATAATTTAATTATAGAGCTTTTCTCACTCAGTTTTTGATAATGAAAAAGTCACTATATAATATGAAAATAATATCATACAAGCAAATATCGTTTGGTAAAATATTTAAATCAGTAGGTAGTTAAAATTAGATTAGGTATATATCAATATATGGGAAATATATCCAATATCGAGTTTTCAATGATACGATCAGGAATTTATTAAATGTGTATATATCCAATAATAATAATCAACAAAACTATATTATAAATTATTATCTATCATGAAATTTTCAGTAAAAAATAATGTTATCACTTATCACCAATATCATTTATTCCATAAAGAGAAGTGATTTTTGTTTTGTTAACTATAATATACGCTTTTCTAAGATCTTTTTATTATTAGTCCACGATATCGTACACATGAGTTACAGGCTTTAGTACATCTTAACTTGCATATTAATTTTTATAGTAAATACAAAAATATAACACCCAATTACGCGATGCTGAGTCAACAGAGTCATCATTATCCACTTCAGATTCGCGAATACTAATAAATTGTTATTCTATTATGGATGATGTTGTTATAATAAAATACAATACCTTTCTATATCTGACCAACTAAATAGGACTAAATTAAAATGAAAATGTTATTAATATCTTACAATGCTATCTATGTATGCATGCACCTGCATTTTTGACAAACTATAAATATAATAGGCTACCAAAAATGAACACTGAAAACAAATATGACATTCAACTCAAACAAAAAAAGGTAGTATTCATTTTCTTTAATATGTATTTTTAGAAGTTACGATTCAGGCAGATATCTAGCGCAGCACCTACATTTGTACAAGAATAAGTTGGCTCTCCTCAAAGACATAGTCGAAAATTAGTTCGGCCACATAATTGATTGGTGTCGTTGTGTTAGGTTGGATTTCTGTTGAAACAGTCTAAAAAATGAAACATTATGCAATCTTGAAATGAAATATTACTTATTTTCTTCTAATTAAATTGCTTTATGTTATAATTTTCCTCAAAGTATTATAAAAACAGTTACATTTAAAGAAGCATAAGTTATCCAAACAACACCCAATTAATATAGATATTAAATTTTGTATAATACTTTTCTCAAATCATGATTAAAACAATAATCAACATTTTAAAAACAAACTGCTTAATAAACGATTTTGAAAATAATAACAAAAATGCCATAGGTAATACATCAATCAATCGTTTGTGTTATAACCTAAAGAGAACTTACATCTTTGTCGTGGATATAACCACCTGATGCTAGTGAAATTGTAGCAAAGGATTGTCGAACACGTGATGGCAGGTTGCTAAAATAAGTACACATACAATATTGGAAACACTGAAAATATATGATAAATTATTTTCTAATAAAAGCTAAAAATATACAAGCTAATTTCATATTAAAATACCTTACCTCCTCAAAATTACTCATTTAAAAATGTCAATAATATACAAACATAATATTATATAACCAACAATTTTGTATATTTTAAGTAATTTTTCGAATTGAAATTTCCAGATAAAAATTGTACGTTTAAATAAGAAGTGTAGCTTTTCTAAATAGTTACGTTAAATTATTTCTGACACGAAATCTTTGAATAAACAATCTATCATTTCAGCGTTTTGCTATTTAAAAAGTTGTTATGTAACTAAAAAGTGAATATATCAAATTTGAAACAGCAAGTATTATAACAAGGTCTTTATGTCAGGGGATTTAGCTAATTTCCGACCATAAGCCCATTCTAATTTTAATAAATGAATCCCGAAAATGTCGCATACAGAAAATGCACAGCGCGGTAAGCCTCATCCATCTCTCAACACTTGAAGGGGCCAGTAGTCGTTTTTGTGACGATGGTGTGAAAAATCGTGTCATTTTTCATTTGAGTTTCTCCTCTTTCAAATTTTCGTTCTTTCTTCTTATGAAGGGGATGAGGGTGGGTTTGGGATATATAGAAGTCTAATTTACGCGCAATAAAGCCGTTAGCCTGTCCACTTTCGTTATGCATTTAAAAATATAGTTAGTCTATTGCAAAATCGATTTTACTTTTCTGGGTATTATAGCGCTTAGAAAATTTCGTCTCAAATATGACGCATAATCTAAATGCGTTGACGCACAGGGAATTATCGCTATGTAGGAAGCTTACTGAAAGTGCAAATTGCATATTTAACTCTCAGTGTTTTCTTCAGTGTGACTTCTCTTCAACACATAAGATACAATGCATAATAAATATGTTCAGTTCGAAAATATTCCAGCAGCAGTACAGATCAAGGCATGAATCTAAAGTTGCACATTTTTGCGTCAAGAATTTAAGTAATAATTCAAGACGTCACCTTGGCCGAATCGTTTTTCAAAATTTGAAGTAATACATTATTTCAAGGATCCATTAGTCAATGTGTATGATGAATTAATAGCTGTCGAGTTTGAACCTATGAATTTGACCTTGATTTATATTTCATCCGCACATGCGGTAGTTATTTCTAGATAAATTGTTATATTACCGTTTTGTACTTTGTCGGTAAATATAAGAAATATTTTATTTTTTGTGGAATCAATAGTTTACACGATTACAAATCTCTCATGAAGCATACCGGTTGAAACATCTTCAAAACATATAAGTTGAATAAATCTACCAAAAAATATCTGAATTAATTTTTAAAATTTAGAAATAAAAAAGTTTTCTGGTACGACTTAGACATTGTGACAAAGGCTCTTTTACAGACAATCTTATAAGAAATTTTATAAACACTAAACTTGTATATCTACAGACTCGATGATCTCACAGAGTACATAATACACATACATGCTAGCTCTATTTACAATGTTACCATATCTACGAGAACAAATCAGGCTAATTCACTCAATAGACAAGTGTATTGTTGGAGGTTGGTATAACTAACAACATAAAGTCTAAATTGATTTTTGTATATAATCCAGTAGGGTTGATAAAAGACTTTTAATAAATGACAAAAGCTAAGGGAAACAAGGGCATATATAATCGCTATCAATCCCTGCCTTTATTGAAGCTAATGGCTTTCAGTTATAAATATGTTTTGATATGTTTAATATACAAATCGTACACAATCTGTCGAAAGCGAAGAAATATTACTTATTGCAAATAATAAAAGAAATATAGAATTCTAGTATATCTCCCTAATTGTGGTCCAAATTGAAAGTCATTGTGGAAAATCACTATAGCCGAATATTCAATTTATATATAAAAATAACACACGTGCAAGCGCGCGGAGAGCTAATTTTAGTTTTTAATATTAATCGATATTGATTCGAATCGAGGGGAATTACCTCGACAGTCAGTGAAACATTTTCTGATTACTTATTGTTGTAGGTATATATCTAGAGAAACGAGGGTGGGGAGAAGGTGGTGGGTTGAAGGATAAAGATGAAGAGAGATCAGCTTATCGCTGGGAGTTTGTCCTGGGGGCCCCCGGTCGAAATGGTTCGTATATGTTGGTGGTGATGGATGATGACCGAAGGAAGTTAGTTATTAAAGCCAGTTATTAAATAACTCACTCCCGAAAGCTGGTCTATGTGTCCGTACGCATAATGGGAGGTGATTCCAAGGAAACTAAAAAGTGCCACCATCAAAACTAATCCATGTACTAAATTATCTATTTCTTCTTGGAAACTGTTTAATTCTTCATTAAGTCTAGACAAGGAGGGGGGACTATCGAAAGGAAATTTCTGCTAGAAGTAAATCGTAAAGATAGGAATGGGAAAAGGGAATGCAAACCTATATGTTGGTACAGAATATTGATTATACAAAAACTCAAACTTATATTAAACAGTATATTATAAGGAAGATTAAGTTGCAATTGTGGCAAAAATTCTGCTTTTCCGTTTTTCTCAAAGTAAATGCAAGAGAATCCGAGGAGGGTAATCTATTGTTTAAAAATAGTTCTCAACTCTAGGTATGGGTATTTATGCAAATCTTGCGGGTGTTCTATAGAGCTGGCTAATTAGAGGAGAAAGTCTGTACTGTTTGACTAATGAGTTTTTCGACGACTCATGTCGAGAACAACAATGAAGTAATTTGGGGCTCTAATCAACATACGCTGTTATTCATAAAAATGGGGCGGAGAGAACTGCATATTTTGTGACAACACAGTAAACAGTAGAGATAACATGCCTTTCCAAGTTGTACGCTATTTATGGGAAATAGGCAACCCCTTTAAACGATAACGTAGCTGTATCATTACAATAGTATTTTATGTTGAATTCAAGTGCATTTATATCTGAGTAAGTGTTTTAAGGTTTCAACATTAAGTGTCGATTTAATCCATTACAATAATTGGGTCTCATACCTTACGCAAAAGTAATTGCGACAAGACCTGCAAATAATAAAGGTGTTTATAATGAGGTTAAACATTTTTAATTTATAAAAAAGATTGTCGGAATGTTGCAAAGGGTACCTATAATGGTTAACTAATTTTATATAATTTGAAAAAATAAATTGGCACACTTCGCGCGTGGTTTATTTTAGGATTTCTTATATACAATAAAAAGTCCATGAATGCATAACAAACAGTTGAATTAAAAATATCAAAATACACTAATTTAAAAAAATATGATTATATTATTTTTAGTTTAGGAAATAAAATAGATTATGACAAAAGTTCAATTTTGCTAAAAATGATAGTTAAAATTTGAACAAATTAAAAGACACACGAAAACATCCCTAAATATGTCATTTTATTGTTATAATAATGATTATGATCATATAATTATAGTTCTATAAAGATAGACAATTACCTATACAAATATATCTACGCCAAGGAACATGAATAATTACGAACAAAAAAATCTTCTAACATGCTACAGGTTTTACTCTGAAAATGTTTATAAACTGACAATCAGTTATACCTCAGCAATACAAATTTTAATTAAATCTCATTATTTAATTTTTAAGAGTTACACTCTATTTTAAACTCTGAATATAAAAAGAAATGTTATAAAAATAGACACTAAAATAATAGGAATCAACTCACCTAAGTTTGGCACCAACACGTACGCAAGGCTTCTGTGCCATTTTCTTGAAATGACCATAAGAAACGACGACCCACTCTCTTAGTCTGTAGAGGCACTTGTTTTGTTTTAAGAGTCAAATATATCGTTCTAATTGGCAATTAAAATAATACTATTTACGGATTCTAATCGTAAATACTGCTGAAAATATCCCAGAGCAATAAGATTTACTGACAAATAAAAATATGGTAAATGGGTGGTGCTCTGCTGAATATGTATAACATATAAGCCACTTTTCTTACATATGTTAGTTTATTCCGTTTTAAAATACTTTAATTTGAGAGAGATTCAAATATGCTTGGTATAGACCAATCAAAGTTGTTAGAAATACTCCTGGCTTCTTATAGGTAAAATATAGAAACACAAATAAAATACTGTGTAATAAAAAAATTAACAATGCATTCCCGGGAAATATAAAAATGTCAACAAATAAAAATTTTACATTAATGTCTAAACAATAATATAATTTTACATTAATAGTTGCTCATTTATCATTAAAATAGTTATGCACTTAAATTACAAGTTGAATTATAGCCGTAGGTATTATTTTAAATAAAAGTTTATACAAATTTTCAAAATTATTTGTTCTGTTTGTCCTTATTTTAACCTATTTTATTGAAAAGAGTTTCAAATATTACACGATTAGACATTAAACATTTAACAAATTTGAAAATAAGTTGAACATTTTCTACCTTGGAAATTTAGCAATATGCCAATTATTCCAAATTATTAATTTTATATGGAAACAATTAATAAATAAGCAAACTTTAAAAAAATGCTTTTTAGATTTTGAGCAGAAACAATGGTTAGGTATCTAGTATTAAAAACATCAAATAAATAGAAAGAGGGTGAAATTATAGTTCGTGGTTTAATAGGTAGAACATATATAATTACTCTAAAACCACGTCTACCGAAATATCATACTATATATAATCAGTTTACGTTTTTATCTTGAATGGTTTATGATCAATATAAACAGCCAATCTGTTACAATCAACACACGTGGTGCCGTCAAATTTATTTTGAGTGACACAAAGATTGTATAAAATATGACAGCACATTACTAATCTCTTACGGTTAATTTATTATACTACTATAGAATATTAAATTTTCTGACTTTCCAATTAATTTTCAATATTATAACTTTTAGTATATATACATTAGTAATTTATTAATATATCTTTAAATAATGAATTTATTACTATATTTTTTAATAATGAATTTATTAAGAATTAATATTATACAAATAAAATTACACTTCTGAAGACTTTGTTCATTTCACAGTACTTTCTTTTGTGCGAATACATCATAAATAAATAAAGAAACAATTATTGCAGTTAAAACTCATTACCATTGTGGAAATAAAAACATTTATAAGACTTGACATATAAAGTTCTATTTGCAAAATTAAAACTATAGAGGTAATTATTTAAAATATTGATCGATTCTCCATATTATTCAAAAACATAAGTAAACTAATGTCTGAAATATTAAATTTTTAAAATTTCAACATTAAAAATATTGTTAAATTATAATAAACATTTATGATTAAATCCAAAATATAAAACAGCAACATTTTATTTAATTGTTTTGGCTAACCATCATACCTACATAAAGGTATTATCGTAATCTGAAAATTGATTTTTCGAAAATGTAACTTTTTTAATTTTGGAAGACAAAATATATTACGAAAAAAATCAGGTTTAAAAATATACCGAACTGCAATCACATAACATAATAACAGAAGTAGACGATAGTTAAGATTAATAAGTGAACATTTTGCATTACTCGTAAGAATTAGGTACTACTAAAAATTAAAACAAATGTCTTCAGACATATGAAATTATAGGCACTTAATACATAAGGACTAATTATTGAATAATTTAGTAAGCAATAAAAAAAGTAACTGAAAAGAGCGCAATACCTAGGATTTAAATTGTACAAAGGGGACAATTGTACAATAATCCTTTCATGATTCAATCATCAAAACTGTTGTGTGTGAATCAATTTAATTATATATTTAAGGGACATGTACCTATACAATTATAGATTTTCAACATCAATTATCGCAAATAATCTTAATTTGAAATCTCCAATCGCTGATTAACTAAAAGCAAATGAAATATTTAGAAAAATCTGTTATATAGTGAAAAGCACCCAACAGTAATGTTTGACGAAGATGTTTATGAATAAATATTTAAGTAATTATATATGAACCGCAGTAGAGATGAAATCAAAATTTTCAATGCATTAAAAAATAGGTAACTAACTATCAAAATAAGCTTATAAATTATTGCTTTGGTGATAATTTTATTAATGTTGTTTTTATTTTACATTAGTAATTGTATTGTACCTAAATTATGGAAGAAAAAAACTTTTTAGGTTGAATCAAATTATGTAGTATTCTAAAATAAACTAAAAAGCTTAATTGGGAGACGTATTTTGACATCTTTCGGTCATACTTAATTTCTTAAAAATATATCATATTAATTTAAAAAACCAACAAATTAAAATACAGACCCAAACAATGTTCCCAATTTATTGATTTATAAGATTATTTAATCAGAATATCGATAATCAATGAGAAATATCGATTTTGATAAACAAATTATTTACATTGATTTTTAGAATTGGTTTTACTCTTGTTCACATTAAGAGCTAATTATCATAGTTTCAACTCTTATTGATTTCATATGAATTGTATTGTAAATTTTTTCTCGATGGAAAATCGTTGTATTTCTATAAAGTTTGCATAAATGGGTAGACAAAGAGTAGTATTATATATTTT
>JAUZNC010015894.1:0-27509 GCA_034780395.1 Vannuccia rotundouncinata | reverse complement strand
TAATAATTATTTTATGGTAAAATTTTTATCATATAATAAAATTTAATTAATTTTTAAAACTGGGCATTTATCTAAAAGTATAAAGCTATAAGAATTGATAATTTTCAATAAATATTAGGTCTCATATAAATTGTTATTTAAATTTTAATTTTTAACTGTAATATATATATTATTCTCCTTTTATTAATTTGTAGGATGTTAACTATGAATTATTATCCAACGTTCAATTACAGAATTGTCCTGTTTTGTATAACAATATTGCAGTATATTCAGTTTTATGCTTAGCTCTTATTAAGAAATTATCCTTTTGCTCTTATTTAGTCTCGCGTTTATTCAGTTGTATGCTTCGCTCTAATTCAGTTTCATGCTTTGCTCTTATTCAGTCTTGCGCTTATTTAGTTTCATGCTTCGCTCTTATTCAGTCTCGCGCTTATTCAGTTGTATGCTTCGCTCTTATTCAGTTTAATGCTTCGCTTTTATTCAGTTTCGCGCTTATTCCACAATTATCATTTCGCTCTTATTCAGGAATTGACTTTTCGCTCTTATTCAGTCTCGCGGTTATTCAGTTTCATGCTTCGCTCTTATTCAGTCTTCGTACATTGGAAAAGTTAGATAGGAGATTTAACATATCGCTCTTATTCGACCCAATATTATTATTTAGTGTGTTTAGAAATTTTAATTCATGTTTATGTAAATAAATTTTCTTGCGGCTTTTTAAAAAAAAAAGTTTTTAAAATTTTAATTCAATAATGACAAATTGTTAAAAAAAGTGAGCATTTAACATTTCCCTATTATTTGTTGAACTATAACGGATTGGATCATTACTAATCATGTTGCTTTTCACTTTAATGCAAAATGCTAGTATTCATGATAGATGTGCCATATATGTTTTAGTTACCCACGCAGAATTTCCGGCGTCTCGGCATTAGTATGTACAAAATAATGAATATTCAAAATTTTCCGACTATAACCACAAAATTGATTTCAAAAATTAAAGTTAGTTTTTCGACTAATCACAATAAAATTTTGTATAAAAAATAGATGCATTTTATGCGTTGTTTTTTGAAGAGTATTCTATAAATGAGATCTGAGAAGTATGTTCATATAAAAGAATGCGGGTTTGAATATACATTTTTACATACATCTGGCATTTATTTATTCTGTGACTTTTTATGTCTTATTCTTGTGTTCTTTTATTTTTATATTTTTACAGATACACTGTGTCGGAGGCTCTAGACTTGATATTAACCGATTCAGATTCATAACATGTTCAAGAGATGAATTCTGGTTGGTTCCAACAAAATAATGCAACGGCGCACACATCACGTCGCTCTCTAAGACACATTGAACATTTTTTTAGAGAACGAACAATCACCAAAGGCCTCTACACTACAAGGTCACCAGATCTCACACCTGCAGACCTTTTCCTGTGGGGATTTCTTAAAGACAATGTATACAACAATAATCCCCAAACTTTGAATGAATTACAAAATGCCATCAGTGCCAGCATCAACGACATCACTCGAGACACACTCCATAAAGTGTCCCAAAATGTGCTTACGCGTGCTCAACTATGTCTTTCTGAGGCAGGAGGACATTTTGAACATCTTTTGTAATTATTAGGTGAGTGTAATGATTTATTAAATGTACATTGCTTTGTTACTATTAATTATTAATTACACATTATACACATTTCACTTGCTTGATTTTATGATCACCCTGTACCTCCTACTGAAAGAGGTGATGCGACACTGATATTGATTTTGATCAAAGTGTCGCTCCACGTTTACAATTTACTATTGAGAAAGTAGAATTTCTATTATTTTTGTGCATTTTAATTTTATCTGCATATAATCGTGTCCCAATACGAAGCAGGTACCAAACTCACGCAATAACCAGTTATTCGCAAATGTGATCGGTTTGAAGAGATAAGGAAACGTATTCATTTTGTAAATAATATGAACATGAATGATGACAAATACTACAAAGTAAGACCTTTATTCAATGCACTCAATGCATCTTCAAAGCTCGTTCCGCTAGCAAAGTCTTAGTATTGACGAGTCCATCATCCCGTACCACGGTCGTCATGGTGCGAACCAATTCATACGAATGATACCAAAGTATATAGAGCGAGCGAGATTCTTTGATTGAAACCAATTCGATTTGGTTACAAATGTGGTGTCTTATGTCTGCTGATGGATACAATTAGAACACGTAGAACCGATCGAAATGGAAAAGCAGCACAGATCTGGACGTAACTTCACTGGGTCAAGGTGGTGATGTTCAATGTTCCTGCAGGTCATCACGTCACTGATGAAAATCTATTTACATCTTTCGATCTTCTTGATAGTTTAAAAAAAGAAAGGAATTGGAGACACTGGCACTCTGCGAGAAAATCGGTGGAACATCGTTCTTTTTACTCCAAAAAAGTCATTCCAAAAAAATATCGTGGCAGTAAAAAAGCCATTACAAATGACAATATTCTAGTAGTTCGCTGGAATAAACCATTAACAGTAGCTAAAAAATTTGTTTCTATTGGAGAGGTCATATTTGGGATGGGTGCTGGAGTAGTGATGAAGAATTTATCGAAGTTGAAATAATCTCTTGGAGATGAAGCCGGAACTGAATGTGCAGATAGTCGCGAGTCCGTAGTTCCAGTGGGACTGTGATCAACTCTATATAGTTAATTAACCATTCCTGATAGGAGTTGGTAGAGGCTTCTACAACTGACGGTGGAGATCGTCGCGATAAAACAGAGTAGGCAGCTTGTTGGATGAATGTCGTAGGCTGTGATCCACTCCATGTATTCTAACCATTCTTGATCAGGTTTTGGGAGGCTGCAACAACTGACGGAGGAGATCGTCGCGGTAAGTCAGTGTAGGCAGTAGTTGAAGATGATGGACACACTCTAAGGTTTAGAGGCCCATCTATAGAGTTGAATGATACTGTTTGAGAGCTTGTCGCATGAGAGGTTAGAGAAGTTGAGGGATGTGGGCACATTCTGAGAGCCAGAGACTCCTCTATAGGCGAAACTTGGATCTAGCAGCAGAATTCTTCTACGTGAAGTCCATGAAAAAGGAGGTTGGGATTGGAGACAATGACGAGATGAAGGTAGCTTTCCGGGTATGAAAGTAGCATGGGCCACAATTATGATTTATACAAAGTTGTGGGGTAATATTGCATGAATTTTAAACTATTAAAAATTTTGGCGTGGCTTCTGGGCGATAATTTTAATTAAAAACATTTTTAAATGACTACATGAAATATTACAAGTAATTTAAACAATTTTAAATTTGAGCATGGCTCCTGGTCCCTGATATGATTAATGAGAATTTATTATATGACTTATTAATAAATATAAAAATGATAATATTAAAAATATTTACTTCACATATGGATTGTTATTAAAAATTTAAACAGTAACAATTATTGTCATTTAATACGTCCTAGCCGTTTTGACAAGAGTTTAACGAGTTTAGTACTCAATGAGTTTAGGGTCAATAGCTGACATAGTAGGCTACAGACATTCGTCTAAATGGTTTACGCTCTTACGCCCACCATCAATAGAGTATATTTTCACATCCACAGGCGACATCATAAATTAATATAAATTAAAGTATATGTACGCATGGTAACATATAACTTTGCATTGCTATACTGTATCTCATTAGTCAACTAGTAAAAAATTGGGAAAATATTTGCAAAAATATGTACTTTCAAAATATATTTTAAAATTGCTTTAAATTAATTGTAAAATTAAAAAAATGTAATTATATATTTTATTTTTAACTTTAAAATTTTGAATTTTTGAATTTTTGAATTTTTGAATTTTGAATTTTTAAAATTTTGTTTAGAAAATCGAATTATGAATATGCAACATAGTACTTTTAGTCTATATACATATGATTAATCATGTTTTTAATAGTAAATCAAATTCTCCATTCACAATATTTACTCATGACTTATTAATTAAATACAGCACTTAATCTGAATAGATGGGATAATAGATAGGATGATAAAACAGAAAGATAAGGATAATTATACAGTATAGCGGTCAAATAATTCGGACAAGTATAACAGAAGAAATGGAAGAGAGACTGTCAAGGAGACGACCGTAGCAGAGCACGATTAGAAAGGAGAATGAAATGAACAACTCAATTCTCATTCGTCAAAATTTACCTCACAGAGTTGCGCGGAAATTTAACATGTAAAAGTGCGGGATTAAATGTAACTATCAAAGGTGCGGGGGATACCACCTTTTATTACTAGTTCAATTTTTCGCACCTACGCTAGTTAGTTTTTTCTTTTTTTTTGTGGTAGTCTTCGTCCTTATATACTACTTACCTCTGTTTTATTTATACAGTCAATTTGTTCCTACTTAATGCACGAGTATATTCTACTTAAAATGAAGTAAAGAAGACAATAGCTGAAAAGTAAAATTTATTGTTATCTTCTTCAGCTATTGTCTTCTTTATTTCATTTTACATTTGAGCTGATGGCGAACCTTAACAATATACTACTTGTCATTTCGTTTTTCAAAGTTCCTACTTCTTACTTGTTACTTCAAATTTGCTTTTATTCATAGTAATAGAAGTAAGAGCATCACATTTTGTTGTAAGAAGTATAAGGAACTTGTTTTTATTCATACCAACCAATCTTAGACATGCGGTCGTCTCTGTCCTCCATGCATCCCACCAAGGAGTACTTATATCTTTCATGATATCTCGTGCAGAAGCATTAGTATTTGGCCAGAAGTTACTCTAGCCATCAAAGAATTGCGATCGACATGTACCCATATTGTAACTGAATGTACCTTTCCAACCAAGTGCCCTCATGCAATCGTCGAAATTCGCTACATTCGGAATCCCATAATTCATCACTTTTTTCTCACGTTTGTTTTTAATCAAATTTCAGACTTTCTTCTGTTGCCCTTCTTCACAGTAACTGTCGTGTTGATGCGTAGTCGTAAAAAACAAATAAATGCTTTTTCAGAAACAACACAACACTTGCTTTGTGTCACCGATGAATTCCAAAAGGCAATTTACAATATCGGAATACACATGACAGAGACACTAAAATCTCTCTATTCGTGATTTTATCCCCATACATTCAGGCAAATATAAACTGTGGTAAATCGTAAGGAAGAACTGATGGTCCAACATATGTGAGGAAGCCAAAAAATGGTCTTCGAGCGCACCAAAAGCATTAAATACTTTATATTTCTTATTACATTTTCTTTCCCTTTTCATTATTTTCTGGAATAATAATTGTATCCTCATTATTTTTAATGCTACAATTAATGATTATAACACCGATACTTTATTTTAAAAACATTATTACTATACTAAATTATTATCACTACATATGACCATCATTTCTAGTTCGCTTGTAAAATGCGTCTTCCAGAAAATTGACGGGTTACTGAGAAAAACCAACATTGATAACACCATACATATAAATAACTTAGCAAATTTTGGTAAATTCTTGCTACAAATACAAACTGTTCTCCAAATTATGGTAAATTATTCAAGTTTTATCGTGGAGCTTACATTAAACTATATTTACCAAATTTAAACAAATTATCTTTTTTTCATTAGCAAATCGATTAGCAAATAGTTACAAACAAATTGCTTTAATATGTATTTTATTATCTAGACAGGCAAACTGATCATAAAAACGTCCAGAGCGCATTTTAATTATATACAGTATTAGTTTCGTATTAAAGAGGGAATTCAATCAATATAACATATTTTAATATGCTTTTGAAAATTATATATTGATTGAATAATTCCCGAAATGATTGAATTAACAAAACTATTAGAGTATATAATTATGAAATACATTAATAATTCCCACGAATTATATATATTGATTACAGATATAGATATATTCCTCCACGGAAGTTTATTACTATTGAATATTGGCCGCAGTTTGAAGGTCTAGATAAATAATATACATATAAGTCATTGGTTAGAAAGAACTTATAAATTATATATATATAATATGACTTTAAAAAAATGGATGAAATATATATTTACTGGCTGCTTAGATTGAAAACAAATCAATTAAAATATAATAGTAATCTTACATATTACTTATAATTGCACATACATTCAATTAAAGTGTTTAATTAACGTAAAAAGTTTACAATGGTGTTTAAATATTTAAAATGTACAAAATAAACAAAATTATGTATTTACAAAGTTAAATTGAGAAATAATCAAAAAAGCAATCAGCTGTTTTATCCTATGAATTAAACTGATAACAAATTTTAATTATAATAGTACGATAAAGATTACATAAAGATTATAAGAACAATAAAATAATGCACACTTTTTTTAGCTATTTTTAACCCTTATCAGTAAATACATACAGTAGTTATTTATACATAGACTCAAATTATGCACGACTCAAAATCTCGAATACTTTTTTTAAATACAAACAAAATTAATACCTAATAATATCATGTTTGTTTCTTTTAATCTAATATAATTAAAGTTAAGCAATTTTTCAAACGTTTAAAATCCATCCCTTACTATCTAGGTAAGATCATACCCAGCCAATGATTTATCTCTATTTCTATTGACGTTTTTGAAACCAAAATAATTAGCAGGTAATAAAAGACACAGCTCCTCTTGGTGAGACTTAGGATGAAGTAGTACAGTGAGACTTAGGATGAAAAATAAGACTTATAGCTAACTTTCCTCTATTAGAACCTTATCCTTTTTAATTTCACAAGCTTACATCAAGTTCAAGCATATTAATTTATTAATTTTTATAATTTTTTTCAAGGTATTATTTGCTTTTTAATAACTAAGCTATTAGGTTTTTCACAATATATATTAGTGTAACATGAGATAACCCACTGATAGACATTTATGTAAAAGATCTGAACCACCAAATTTTACTACAGGGTGTCCATGTTTACTCAAAATTTACACCTATACTCAATTATAATCCGCAAATTTAGGATTTTCACACAAATTTTTAACAACATATTTTTTGTTGTTGAGGATTTCTTATAATTATAAGTATAGGTGCAAATTTCAAATAAATAAATATAAGACATCCTGTAGTAAAATTTTGGGGGTTTAGATCTTTTACATAAATGTCTATCAGTGGGTTATCTCATGTTACCCCAAAATTTATTTTGAAAAACACTTGAAAAACAAAATGCTTGCAGTTCAATCTGATTCTACTGAAAGTTAATCAATCAAACAAACCAACAAAGATCAATTTGCAATTTTTTAAGAATCATTGAATGACATTTAACAAAAGTGCTAGTTAGGATTATGCAACTATAAGACATTTACATATGGATTTATCTAGTAGAAAAATATACAGCATTCATCAATATTTGAACAGCACATAAACTAAACACTTCCTATTTCTTTATACAGAACTTTTAGTGAAGCCATCTTATTTTTCCCCCTTTCCATGTTGGTTCTATTGAAATTTTATACCTAAACAGGTCTAAAAATATCTAAAATTTGTGTTTTATATATTTAAAAAAAATATACACTAAAATTTTTTTGTAACAAAAAATGTGGACACCCTGTTATTATAAGAAGACACTTTTTTTATTCTGGTATTGGCCCCTTAATAGAGATATGGGCTCCTTAAATTTTGCCTTCAGTAGCTTTTTGAAACTGCTATTTCCATATCCCTGATTTTGAGTTGCTAGTTTTGAGTGTTCAATTTTCAAAGGACACTTTAACAATTTCTAAAAGACTACCTTTAATGTTATGGAAACAAATACCTTCAGATATAGTTTTTAAAAGGCATAACTATATAAGTAATTGAATATTGGGAGGCTGATACATACCCCAGCCCCCTCCACCTTGTTTTTCATCTGCCAGCACAGATATCAGGATTAAAAAAATAAATACAAATAATGTATGCAGAGGCATTATAAAATAAACCATTATAGAATTAATATTTATTACTGTATTTTGAGTAATATGGATTTTAAATAGGTTGCCTATTTTTTCAAAAAGTAGATACAGGTAGTTTAAAATTATTTACAGTCAACTCAGCTCAAATGGACAATTTGGCCTATAAAGCCAAGGGACAACTCAGTCTAAAAACAAGAGTCAACTCGAATGTATAATAATATGTCAATTATTTCTCAACCTTATAAAGTCAACAAATTGTATAAATAGTAATATAGTAACTGAAAATGTTCAATTATTTTTGTAAATAATTATAAATACTTTTTCAATCAGTGAGACAAAATTAATGGTAATTATTAAAAAATGAATTGTATAATAAGATAAAAGATAAACATATAAAAGTTGAGAAATATTATATTTGGGAAATACAAACTACAATATATCAATAATGAATATAATATACAAATAATGTTCAGAATAATATAGCTATATTAGTTCAATATTAATAATATACAATATAGGCATGCATTAAAGAGGCTAGGCCATTGCTCTATAACTATAATAGTAAAAAAAATGATATACTTTACATGGGAATAGCCCATTTTTTGTATGGGGGTGACCAAATCAAGACATGGAACTAAAAAATCAAGCTACATGGCACTATTATATACATTTTATTTTTATAATGCTCATTTTATACATGCATATTCCAAGAGTTTTTACAAAATAAGTACCATACAGTAGGTAAATAGTTGCTTTTTTATCATTAATGTAATTTCATTATGGCTTTTATAAATTTTGTACCAAATTCTTCATGATGCATTCATCAGCCATTATATTCAAGAGCTCATTTTGAGTTTGTGAAGAAATATATGCAGCCGATTTAATTGTTGGTGACTCTAAATGATCTGCAATTGTATGATCATACTTTGATATCAACTTTAGCAAGCTCCGGAAATTTCCAGGATTATCATCTTGATCTAGTTTTTCATTCTTACCCTCTTATTGCAATGCACTGTTTACCGCAATACAGTAAGGCTTCAGCAATCGTGTGAATGAATACTTGGATTTTTTTCCTCTGCATTCAGGAGACTAGCAACAGAAGCATTTGAATTTTCCATTGAAGATTTGAAGTCTGAAGCAATTTCCATGCATAGATTGTGGCTAGGTAATTTCTGGTGGTCATTAAATGATTGTCTAGCTTTATGCCATCTCTTGAAAGGAATGTTAATTAGTTGTCCTTTTCCATGCAGGTTTTTACAAAAAAGGCTGCATGTGACACAAACTGCACCCTTTGCTGCAATACTGTAGACTAACCAATTGTATTCAGAAAACCAACTTTTCTGGAAACTTCTTAGGAACCCATTCTGCAATTCTTTTGGAAATTTAGATGGTTGGTGATGTCAAGTAAGAAGATAAATTTCTCTCCATCTGTAAGTTTTGCTATATCTGTACTTAGCTGAGTTACAGAATTTGCAGACAAAATATATTTACCAATGTCATTGCAGCAAGGAAATGTTCACCTTTGATTTTGGCACCCAACTCTGATTCTTCTGAACCACCCTGTATGACTTCTCAACCAATCTCTACTTCTTCTGAACCACCCTGTATGACTTCTCGACCAATCTCAGCTTCTTCTGAACCACCCTGTATGACTTCTCGACACATCTCTGCTTCTTCTTCATCATTCGTTTTCTGTTTCTTTGAAATAATAAAATGTCAAGTGGCTTGCACTTCTTAGCATCCTTATCATGTTCTTGTTTTCTTTGCTGAGATCAACTCATTCTGAAATATATAATAATGGCATGGCTATCATTTTAATCCAGTTAATCCTAAAAAAATTAATTGAAACATGAATATTGAAAAACATAAAGGCAAAAGATGCAATTATATAAAATTTTAAAATTCTTGACTAAAATTCTATGTATGTCTTAATCTGTTTTTATAAGCTTTTACAGTTTTTAATATTTTCTAAAAAAATATTTTTTAATTTTAATAAAAATGATATGCTTTCACAACATTAATGGTGCATCCTAGGTGTAAATGGATTTCACCATTTGATAGAGAATTAAAAATTAGGTAAATTTTAAAAAAATTGGACAGGGCATCCTCTATAGGAAGGCACAATCTAATTTTTTTGAAAATTTTAGTCATTTTGGATATGGTAGAAACATGATGTAACATATTTGTTAATAATTATAATTTGTTATATGCAAGATAGATATTTGTGTCCAATAGCTTACAATAATCTTTGAATACATACAATTTTTTAATGTATAATACATGCTAGAGCTACAAGGTTTTTACATTAAAAAACTAAAAATGCAAAATAAATGGTTTATTTACCTGGTACATTTTCTTAAAACCATTACTAAATTGTAAACAAGTATAAATAAACAGTTGAGTTTAAACAAAAAAAATTAAAGCCTATAATAAAACATTATTGAAATTTGATATGAATAAACTTATTCAGAACAGCATAACATAGTTTTTTTAACCCCTTAGTGCCTAAATCAGAACAGAAACATAAAGTCATTCCATCAGATCCTAAACAATTAAACATGAAAATTATAGATATTTATTTTTTAGAAATTTCTATACCTGCATCCACCTGATATTTATTATATAAATTATAGCAAAGAAACAATCTATGCATGAAATTCATAAAAAGGTATAGTTTTAACGCATCATGCATAGATCTATGACAAGTAATACTCATCATAGCACTGTACAGATAATTTCTTATGATGCCCCTAGGGGTTAATACAATTATATGCCCCAAATGTATAAATTGGGAAACTACCAAATCTCATGCCAAATATAAATGTGAATCATCACCAAAAAATTCTTTTGAGCAGAATGCATCACCCAAGTCTCCCCCCTGGCTACGCCCCTGTACAATAAAAGCTCCCAAACTATTGGATATTATTTTTACATACATATATTATCTAATTCATTTCCACCTCATAATTACAGTAGAGCAAAGTCAGTTAATTGTTGTGCTATCATAACATAAAGAGCTAATCAGTATACACATATAATAGTTTTAATAATGCTTAATAGTTTTCTATTTCAGACTGTTGAATGTAAATAATCCACATATATACTAGCCGCATCAATACATCATTATAATAGCATTTCGCAAATTACCTTTCTCATAGTCTGCCACAACACATTCTACATGCATGCCATGATCTCCAAGTAAGTTTCTGATTTTTTGGAAAATCTGAAAGAGAATAGAAAATTAGGAAATATTGTGTACATATATACAACAGCACATGGAATAATAAAACAATTTGTTTACCTTTTTATAGTCTTTTTTTCTGGCGCCTACTCATAAAACAAAACAACTGTGGCACCTGTTTAGCATTGCCCACTTGCCTAATAAAGGCATGAATACTGAACAGTTGCTTGATTGATTGAATGACTTTAAATGTGGCATCCACATACCATTTGCAAGCTTCATGCAACATACCCAATTGTGCATCTGTTGCAAACAGAAAGTGTTGGGTTTGCCAACAATCACATCACCACAGTAAAAATTGGGCCCATATCAATCTAAAAATAGCCATAATATAAATAAATAGGATAAATAAATGCAATATACTTACATCAAAATTTACATCTAATGGTTCATTTGGCCTCAGTTCATTTGACGTTTCAAGTTGATGTGTCATCTGCAACAGCTTCCTGAACAGCAGCTTCTATGATTGTGGATGCTGCTTCAAATAAGTTATTCCCTGCAATCGCTTTTAACCAAAATGTAACACTGAATTAAGTATATATTTATTTCAATATATATATGTGTTATGAAAAAATTATTACCTTACAGCTATTTTAGTTTTAGCTGCGATTCCAGCCTCAGGAGGATTGTTGTGTATACTTTGTACTTTCCCAGCTGCATTTCTCTTTTTCACATTTAAATACTTTATTCAGAGCACACCTGTGGAAACTTCCGTGCCTTATAGCTTGTACTTTTATGAGAGCATATATTACAATCATAATTAACAAGTTCACTTCCAGTCCCTGGTAATATATTATTACTCATTGATTATGTGTTTGAATCAAATGATAGAGAAAATAAAAATTCAATATGGATTCTTACTTCATAAATATATTTCCAATGTCCATAAGTGTGATATTATATATCAATAAGAATTTAAATGACGAAGTGCTAAATGTAATTATTAATATTATTTCATCTAACAATATGGATAAATAAATTATTATAAAATGATATAAAAAGTATTTGCTATAATACGAAATATTTATTTTGTGATTAATTTATAATATAGGTAAACTATATTAAAAACTATAATTGCACTTATATACTTAATATGAAAAGTTTTAAAATAAAATGGACAGAATAAACGGTTAAAATGCGAGCACAAGATGATGAACTAATATAGCAACTGTAAAGTAACTTTGTGGACACCCTGTAATATTATTTAATTATCCTGTATTTTTGAGGGAGAACACCAATTATTCAATATTTAGACATTCAGCCATTCTCTTTTTGATTATGTAATGAATGTACTCTTTATGAAAGCCTATATTCATTCATTCCTTTATTTATTTAGTGATTATGTCTTTGCGACGATCTTTCCAAATTGGAAATGGGACTTTAAATTTGCTATGTAAACGTTTACCGATGCTTTCCTCCCGACAATTATGTAAGTTTGATATAATGACTTCACTATTATTATTTCTTTATAGTATTTGTTTATTGGGAAATTCGATTTTAGGTACCTCCACTGAACTATCCCAAACTACAGCAGATGAATATAATGAACCAGAACCACTTTATCCTGGTTATATACATACAACTCCACTTCAAAGAGCATTGCTCAATATTGGATCGTTAACTATGTGCTTCCTTGATCCACGAAGAGATGGTAAATAATGTATGCCATTCAGCTGTTCTACAATGTTTTAAAATCTTTTCATCCATAATACAGACATGATCTCTACCTTTGGAGAAGTAAGCGGTATGTACGCTCTTAAGTATATACACTCAGTTATGATGGCAGATCCTGTTGGACAAAGAATTCTCAGGTACTAACTTATTCAATGTTTTTCTGGTATGATTGATTTGTTTACATTATAAACTTGATCATTACGATTTTATTTTCAAAAACATTCATATTAGGGAACAACCCCGTATTAGATCGAACACTATCGATATAGATTATCTCAGTCAACTTCCACAAGACACGTTTGGTAAAGCTTACGTCAACTTTCTCGATCGTTATGTAAGTGATTTAAATACTTAACTTTTTAGGCTCATTTCGAACGAGCTCGTCAATTTATAGTCATTAAACACTGAATTTATTATTATGCTCAGAATTACAGTCCCGATGCCCGTCGACCTGTTCACTTCGTTCCATCTGCTCAACTATCTTATGTAATGCTCCGTTACCGAGAACTTCATGATTTACTCCATGTTGTCCTCGGGTGTGGCACAGACATGTTGGGTGAAGTGACCGTCAAGTTGGTGGAGGCACGTCATACTCGACTCCCGCTTTGCATCTCAGGAGCTGTGATGGGATCGCTTCGTCTCAAGGCAAAGTGAGCTGTGCGATAGTTATCATTAGTTTTGACATATTTTCAGTTGATATCTATTTTTTATTTCTCTAGGCAACGTGAACGATATCTTACTTCATATTTTCCTTATGCATTACAAGCGTCCAAATCCAGCAAGAACTATATGTGCTTTTACTTCGAGGAACACTGGGAGACCCCAATTGATGAAGTTCGTCGACAGCTTATGATAGGTTCCCCGCCTTCTATTGGTACATCTTTTGCCAAAATGAAAACTACCAATTAACGACAAAATAACTAGTACACTTTTGGTTGTTGTTTTTATTTTTAGCTAAATTTTGTGATTTGACCTTTTGTAAATATTATTTGTAAATAGAAATATTTAAATAATTTTTGTTACTGTGTGTTTCATAAATGACATGTTCGACTTTAATGTGGTTCTGATGCGATTTAGGAAGACGTGCATTTTGTTTGTTGGCGAATGCTTCTTTCAAATATAATTTAATCGAACTAGAATTTCCTATTGTTGTTATCCATATGAAATATAATATCCATCAGTTTCCTTTAATAATACTATATATCAATATATTTTTACAATTGTAATGCAGCTTCAAAAATATTTCAATTTAATTTATTAATATGTATTTTTAACCAATTATTATATTCAAAACTTACTTTGAAACAATTTATAAAATACTGTTTAATTCTATAAAGTTTAGTCTAAATTTGGTTTTTTGACAATTTGCTACAAATTTTATTTAATGGACTAAATGCAATTATAACAAAAAATTTCAAAAATATTTTTACTACTTCCTTGTAAAACTAAAGAAATAGTCAAATTGATTCAAATATTATTTAAATTATACACAGGTAAAATTTTTATTTCAGTCAAGGTTTATATTATTAAATTTAAATACATATTGTATTAATGTGATTAAAAGAAATATTTGCTAGATATAAATAGCACAAATAGTGTGAATGCGAATTCATTCTTCGAGGATATCTTCAGTACCTTCGTGAATACATGATGGAAACGAAAAATTGATGATAACTGTTGGATGTCTATCTTTATGAAGAAATATTAGCAGGATTATTAATTCTGTAAGTGTAATTAATAATGTAAATAAATCTGGTTTGTGTCATTGAATTAAACATTTCTTTCTTCACGAATTTTAAAAGAAAAATTTCATCTCTCAACGTTTGTTGATGTGACAGGAGTGATAATAATAATTTGTAAAATTACTTCTATATTTGGAAAGAGGCTTGCAAGCATTAAAAACCATTCGCCATATTCTCGGGCTTGCGTATTCCATATAGTACATATTTTCTAAAGTTACAGTTTTTGATCAAAATAAACTCGATAGAGATGGAGGATCTGTTTTGGTTTCTTCTTTAAAAGTATAAATATGTGCTCTATAATTAGGTTATTATGCTAAACTTTGAGCTTCGTTCTAGCTCATAATCTAGACTCGTCAGCACACTGGACTCTCGCACTAGGAATGCGAAAGACGACCACCCTTTCTAAATTCACCACTGTATATTGTTATATTATTATATAAATTTCATATATGCACCATCAATCGATATTATCTTAATTCGACGGATATATTCTTATTCATTTTTGCTATGTTCAAACTACGGCTTAATTTTATTAGTCATTTACATAAAAATATTTATTTGAATATTAATAATTTTTAACTTTGTGGAGTCCTGCACTAAATTGAAAATTCAACTGTATTATCTTTAAATTTATATTCTGACGTATTTTGTTTATTGAGATAATTTTTAATTTAAATATTTGCTTAAACCTCAGAATAGATTTATAGCTATATTTGTTTTCAATTCTATTATTCAAGAATTAAAAATTAAAAAAAAAATTTTTTAAACTTTATTCCCTTTTATCTTTTGAGTGTATTATAAACAGAAATAATGCTTATTTTCTATGTAGTGGAGTTTGAATAATAGAATATTAAAGAATGCTTATACTTAATATTTGCTGATGTCTTTTAATATGTCAAAAGAACCCATACGTAACATTCGGCGCTTGCGGCTTTTTCAAATTTAGAGTTCCGGATTTCAAAATATTTTAATTCTATTTTTATATTTTAAAATGTCAGCTTTAACTCAGACGGACGGTATTCAACAGCTTTTAATAGCAGAGAAACAAGCAGCAGTTAAAGTATCGGATGCAAGAAAAAGTAAATTTATTATCTCTCTTTAAATCAAATGATATATATCAGGGACGCCGTCAGTATTTACCAGAGAGGCTGTCGTTTCCCACCCCTTTTAAAAATCAAAATCGCAATGAGAATTAAGTCAATTTTACAACTTTATCTTTATAATTATGTGTCTTGAATGTTATTTAGTGTTTTTATATAAGTTGTATTCAACAATTATTTTACATTATAATATTATACAAATTATTATAGGCACCATTTTTTGGGAATATAAATAGAGAACACAATTAGACAGTACTGTTTTGTCATATATTACATAGTGAAATGATTTTAAAAAAAGTATAGTAACTAACATGCAGTTAATAAAAGCACCCTATTTATATAATGAAAGTCATTTACAATGTTTTCTGTATTAAATCTTATTTTTTTTCTTTGCCTAGGCATAGCTATAGGTACTTTAAAAAAATAAATATAACACTTGATTGTCTTGTCAGCCTTGCCTTGGTTCAAATCCATTATAAAATCAACTGTGTCATAGTGAATATTATTTGCCAACCTAAAAGGCAGTTTAATAATGAAATGCTCTGTTTCAGTCAAGAGAGGCCCCTTTACAGTGCTAAAGAAGCCCCCTTCAGTAATAAGAGGCCCCTTCAGATTTAAAAATGGGTTATTTGACCCAACAACCCCCTCTTTCCTGGCTATGCATATCTATATGTTCTACAAGTTTTACCTTCTGCAAATATGCAATTTTCTTTTTTTATTGATATTTTATCATTTATTTTACAGATATTAAAATATAAAAAAAATATTTTACTGATTTAAAAAAAATTAACTTTATTTTTAAACCCTTTTTAGTTACTATTTATCTTTAGCCTAACATTCAAGAATATACTTTTTTTATTCACAGTTCAACCATGCTTTTGCATTATACCTTAGCAATTTTTCACTAATCTGTATATTCAACTGTAAATTCTATTTCATAAGAGGATTGGTTTTATTCATGAAAGTGCAGTTAAATGGCAATTGATTAACACATGTATAGAATTAAAAATTATATATTTTAAAGAGATTTTTCAATATCTGAAACATAATATTCATTATAATATATGTGAAATAAAGTAATACATAGTAATAGCAAATTGTTGCATGAGCTTTAAATTTGCAGTCTTGTACAAGAAGTGCAAATAGTTAGGATTTGTGAAATGTGATTATATATAATTAAATAAATAACAATAAAAGAAATATGAGATATTTATATATAGGGGGGCCATAATTCACTGTTGAATAACTGCCAGTATTTAAATAGTCTATGAATATTTGACTTTATGTTTCTATCGCTGTTTAAATTATCTATGTATATCAATCTCTATGTTTAAATCAATTATTTAAATTTTAAATCGATGATTTACATATGCATGATTGAAATACTGATATTGTGAATCAAAATTTTAATCATTTGTTCAATATGGCTCTTGATTTACAGTGACATATATTTTTGCATCAAGAAGTATTACTCCAATAGTAACATAAGTATTATGTGTCGTCAATATGAAGAACAATATGGCAATACTGTGCAGTGGCACACTATACGTGATATTGTTGCCAGATTTGAAGAATTGGGTTTGGTTGCCAATAAAAAAACGACCTGGCCATCCTTTGTCTGTTAACACTGAAAACAATTGTATGGTAGTTACAGAATGTCTAATGCAAGAGCCAAAGAACTCTACTGGAAGATTATCCCAAGAACTTGAAATATCAAAAACCACTGTTCGTCATAAAACCATGGATACCCTGATTGGTTCACCAACTAAACGAAAACGATTTTGACCAACAAGTACAATTTTGTGAGGATTTTCAAATGAACTTTGGTGATGCTTCCAACATTATTTTTTAGCCATGTTTAAACTCAATGGTCAAGTGAATCGCCATTATAGTGTTTATTATTCTGATACTAATCGACATGAAGTGTTTGAGAAATCAGTAAACAGACCTAGTGTTATGGTTTGGGCAGCCATTTGCTCCACTCAAATTATCTGGCCTTTCTTTTTCACCACCAGCATGACTGGAGAAAGTTATCTGGAAATGCTAGACACATTTGCCCTACCACATATCCAACTTCTACTTCACAATAAAGACTACTGGTTTCAGCAGGATAGAGCACCATCTCATTATTCAATTGCAGTGCAAAACAGATTAAACGCTGAATTCCAAAATGCATGGATTGGTAGGAGGGGGACTGTTGAATGGCCAGCACGAAGCCCAGATCTATTGCCATTGGATTATGCTGTCTGGGGAATTATCAAAGATCTAGTCTACAAAACCAAATCTGAAAACATTGACCAATTGAAATTGAAATTAAAATTAAAAATAACAAATTCATTTGAAACATTTGGTGATAACCTCTGTCATGTTATTATCAGCTCTCTTGAAGGTCATATAACAGCCTGCCCCAAGGAGGGGGTAAACACTTCGAAAATCGATGACAATGAAGGATACATCACTTGTGAGCTACTGATAACATTCTTAATTATGTTCATATTATGTAAAATTACATTTTTGTTTTGTTTAATTAAATATACATATAATTATAATATTTCATTTTGATATTTTTATTTTCGATGGTGAATTATGGCCCCCTCTGTATATACTGTCCACTCTGGCTAATTAGAATCTAGCCAATTGGAACTACTGCCTAATTAGAATACAAATCATATCACCAATTTTGTTGCCTTTTGCTACAATTTTATAAGAAATGGCTAATCAGAACACTGGCTAATGTGAATTGTGAACAGAATTTGTAAAATGGTCTCTATACTTAGTATTTTATATTAGCTAATCAAGACAGCTCATCTATATTAATATAAAAATAAATCCAAGGAAATTTTCTGACAGGTTCCCAGCTCAATCATTTTGCAGATGCCTCTGGGTTTCCCCTGTCAATTATTTTTGTACTAAATAAATTATTATTATTATATAAACTATGTGTTGTATATACGATCAGAAAGTATTAAGCATGATAGTAAATTTCATCATTGTGGTTACATTACCTATTCAATAATGATTCCTATAATTATATATATATATTATATGTATAATGGGTAGGGAGTACTGATTGAACCCAACTTAAAATGCAATTATAGTATTAATTGCTTTTGTTATCTAATCTGTTACACAATCTTATCATACAACTTATACCACTAAAAATAGATTTTTGTCTAATCAGAACTATTTTGTTTGCATTTTACCTGTAACGATTAGCTTTAGTAGATGTATATATATTTTTAAATTTGTAAATAAGACATATTTATTAAGACTGTTTCATTAAGCTACAATTTTAGAATTATAGTATTATACAAGTGCAGACTTATAGTTACAATTTTACAATTATTTTGTTTCACAACATTTTCAAATAATTGTAGCATTACAATTATAAGACATCCAAGTTAAATAATTGTTTTACGATTAATCATAGTAAATCTACAATTTTCTGTTTCATAGAATAATTGTAGGGATTGTGTTTCATAAAATTATAGATTTAGGTCAAAGTTTTAGAATTCCCAATATTCCTGCATAAATTATTACAATTGTAACAGAAAAAACATAGATATATTTGCCTGTAATGTTGTTTACATTTTATATTTACTTTAAATTGTATGAGTCAGATAGCAATGAAGATAGATAATCCTAAAGCCCCACTTAATGCAGGAACTAGCTTTAATTTTTGTATTCTGTTTCTATTTTGACCTTTATAGCAAATTGTTTTTTGTTATGAGAACATTATGTGCATAATTTTTACATCATCTCTTGACATATTCAAACAACAAATTATGTTTGCTATTAAACAGATTATGTTTCATGAATGATTTTGTTTATATAATGAGAGGGCAGAGCATTTTCTTCAATGTATTGGACCTCAATTTGTGATTCACACAGTTTATCAAAAGCAACCATTTATTAAAATTTAACAATTAATTTGTCTTCTGTTTCCATGATAATTAAAATATTCAATAATGCTTAATACTTAATAAACCTCACTACTCTATACTTGAAGCAATATTGGTAATATTCAAATATACAGGGTTGTCAAAAAAGTAACATGACAGTTTTTGAAAATTCAAATATGAGAAATTGTGCAATTGTATACAAATAATTTGTAATTTAATGATGCTAATACTTTTCTGCCTCCCAGTATATGTTTTCTTGAAGTTTTAGATTGCCATTTCTATATTTTACTCTAACATCTTATTTTTCAGCCAATTAAAATAATTTGCAGTTTTATTTTATAACTCATAGAATTGTAGCACTATAATTATTTGAAAATGTTGTGAAACAGAATAATTGTAAAATTGTATCTACAAGTCTGCATTTATATAATACTACAATTCTACAAGTGTAGCTTTATGAAATAGGCAATCTGAACCGGTAGCTTTATGTGGCTTTAAAGTAGATTTAAATTTGTAATTACAATTATTCTATGAAACTGAATCATACAACTATAGTACTAGTATGTAGGTAAGTAGCAGTATTGACTGAATGGTGTTAAAAAAATCAAGCTATATAACACCAACTAAATTTATGTTAAATCATTTGGTCATGGCTTATATTTTAAGAACTTTCAAAAGCACACATAAACATCCAAAGGCTGTCATTGATAATTTATCCATCAGATATACTACATTATTTTAGATCAGATAAATTCATAAAATATTTTAATAAATAATTTTATTATTTTCAATTAGAAAATTAATCATTTGTAGTAATACACAGTAAAACTATTCCTTCTTTCCTTCATTCCTATATTACACATGCCAAAGGGTGGAACTAAGACACCTTTTTTGAGTTTTTTTTTAATTTGTACTAAAACTATAAGCCTGATAAATCTTTAAAAAAAACCTATAAGCAGCACTCTATCTGTTGTACATAACTAATTAAAACAACAGTTGCCATCCATTTACAGTCAGGTCTTCTCAAAGGGAGACACAACACAGGTTTTAATTGGTCAATAATCAATGCCTCCTGATTGGTAGATAGCAAATATTCTATTGGTTCAGCAGGGTTGTGTGCATTATAATATCTATTTTTGTTATTTTAAAAAGCCAACTAATTACAATCCTAAAATGAATTGTATTATTAAATATTAATTTTAGAAAGCATTTTATGTTTAAAAAACAATTTCAAGCACACCCTACTTTGAGTGTGATTTTTACACTGTACACTGCCAGATGCTTTAAGTAAAAACATAGGTAATGCCCCTCCTCCCTCTATTTTACTTTTGAAAAACTTGATTTTGACTGAAAACAATCTACCAGTTTATATGGTATACTAATGTATTCGAATTAAATTACATAGAAATAGGTCCATTAAACATATTTTAAAAGCCATCCATGATTCTCTAAAGGGACGGGTGTGAATTGTGCATAATATTGTCTCCCTTGTATCTACAACTATAGTTTTAATACTTTATATTTAAAGCTAGTTTCTTCCCAACATTCAAACATAAAAGGTATACTTCAAAAAATATTTTACACAATATATTTATTTAAATTAGTTATTATTAAAAAATAATAGAAGATATATTGTTATTAATTGTATAGGTAGGCCTATAGGTAGTATAAAATCAATTAAAATTATGTTAATAAATATATTTACATCTAAAAAACCATAAACCTTCGAATGAATGTTTTTGAAAAATTATGATTGTGAAAGTTGGATTTTTTCAGATAAATAAATAAATTATAATTTTAAAAATTATATTGAAGTAAATTTTAACCAATCTCTATACAATATTTTTGATTTTATTAATAGTTCCCATTGAATACTATGTTATAAATAAATAGTATTAATATATTTCATTCTGTGCATGAGGTTATTTCATTGTGCACTTGTTAATTAAATTATATTTTATGAATAAATAGGAAAAGCTAAAAGACTAAAACAAGCCAAGGATGAAGCTTATTCTGAGATTCAAAAGTTCAAAGAAGAAAAGGAATTTGAATATAAGGAACACGAAGGATCGGTAATATATGATTTTATAAAGCTTATACATTTTTTTTACATGACTATAGATTGGATCTATAATATTTATATTTGAACGATCCCAATATTGATTGTATTACATAGCTTTAATTATATTTCCGTAGTTTTGTAAAGTACAAGTAAAGAAAATAGGACAAATTTGATTTTATTTCAAACAATTAATTTATGCAGCTTTAATATATGTGACTTAGCAACCAATCATTATAATCAAATATTTTAAAGTATACTTTTCATTAGAAAATAGATGTTGAGTGATATGGTGTCTGATATACATTATCTTCATTTTTATTAAATGTAATTTTCGCGGCTAATTTATACAGATTTAAAAAAAATCTGTGTATGTCATATTGTTGTGTTCTTACATACATGTTTGATAAATTTGTGCAGATTATGGGGAGCAAGACCGAGTCAGAAGTTCAAATACAACAAGAAACTGACAAGCAACTCAAAGATCTTGACGGGGCCGTGCAAACAAATATGGAGAACGCTTTAGAGAAACTTATCTCCCAAGTCTACGACATTGATGTGAAACTTCATACCAACTTTCGTGGTCCTAAGTCAGAAGAAGAAGTTGCCACTACTGAAGAATAGAAATGCAATCTTCCTTGATTTGGACATCCTAATTAATCTGCATAATATTTTATTCTAGTATTTATTATTGACTAATATAACTATGGTGCTTTATACTTTGCTGTATGGTTTCGCTATTTAAGTAAATATATTATATATATGGTTTGTTGATATATATGGAGTGCAAGTTGAAAACTCACGGAATTATTATCACATTTAGTTAACTCTCCAAATCAGTCAATATAAGTATGCGGTCAAAGGTTTCATAAGCACCATTATAGCAATATAGCTTACCTAACTAGTTCTGTAGGTCTTCGAATTATACGCTGTACATTGTGTAACCACCTAGCTATACAATCAGCTTATCTGAAATTTCAGTTGTTTGCCTTTGATCTATAATTAAACAACAATTTTTAATTATTTGACTCATAAAATTGGTTAAAATGTGTCAATATTTAGCGACTACTGTTGGCAATATATAATTCTTCTAAATATTGCAGATCTTAGTGCAATAATGGTCTAATATTAATGAATAATTATGCTTATACTAGTTCATTAATGTTTGAACACACACCTTTATAGCGACATTTTTGTTAAAAAGAGTAATAAACTGCTACTCCTTTTGAAAGTATAAGAGAAGATTCGTATAAAATCTTTTAGTCTTTCAATAAACAACCAATAAAGTGTAGACTAACGTGTTTCAATAAACAGATATTTAAACCTGATTATTTACATATCGTTCTATAACTGAAAAAGATACAATCCCTGTAAAATATTATTATTGACATTCTATTTTAAGAGTTTAATATGAATGATTTGGTGGTTAGTTTGATTTAACCATGGTTAATGTGAAATATTGACTTTATTTTTAATTAAATATCTATTGGTGTTAGTATTTGCAATTATAAAGACTTCTTGAAAATTAATGTTACTTAATATTTTTCTAACCATAACCAAAAGCCTTATGAAAATGTATTATATCGGAAAAATGTCGTAGAATTTGTATCAAGAGACAAAACAAATTGCAATGTTATTTGTGATGTTCTTTTTATAAAAGTACAAGTTTTGTAGAATGCTATGTGAATGCTAGCGAAAATAGGCATAATTAGGATTCCTAAGCATTATATAATGGTTGGCAAAAAGTTTTAGTAATACTATTACCTATATGAATTGTACTAATTTTTGTTGCTAATTATATTGAATTATATTAAATTCTCTGAATTTATATTAAATACATATCTATAATATATATACGAATTTTTTGACAACCCCTATTATATAAATGATGTCTGCAGGAATTATTTGATAAATCCTAATTATGCATATTTCCGCTAACATTGACATACAATTACTTATTTATAAACTTAATATCCGCTTAGCATCTGTTTTAACTATAAGTTCCCGGCATGATATAATTTTGGTTTATTCATTTTAAAAAGCTGTAATCGAAGAATTGAACATTTAATTTATTAAAAGTTTAAATATCTGACCAGTATATTTAAGAAAAGGTAATCTTCGTTACAATAAATACATTAAATACAAGATCTGAACTATATTTGTAAAATAATCCTTCTATAGTACACACTTAATTTAAATTTTAAATGTTTCAGTACATATTTTTCCTTTTTCACATTATTGTGTGCATAATATTTACAGTATTTACACAGTGTCTACTTTAAAGTAGTATAGTATAACATTTTTATATTATACCGTTAAAAATATCAAAAAGATAGTTATTCTCCGGGAAATCATCTTACAAATGTCCTTTACATTTCCTATAAATCCTACAAATGTTCTATTTATCCTACGTAAAATTTTAAACATTGTATTTCCTATATTATAGAGTTGCCACCAATTCGGGAATTGGTTTGGGAATTTAAAATTACTAATTCCCGCCGGGAATATTATTGAAATTTAATTATTTGGAAAGAATTCCGGGAATTAGTATGGAAATTTAACTTTGCTTGCAGTCATATTTTTTTTATACTATCCTATGTACCTACTGCTAGTAGTATATTACTATTAGAACTTTTTCCTGTTTAATTCTTTTAAGTATCTATATATTAGGAAATTGACGTCATTTAATCACTGATTGCTTAGTTTGATGATTGGCTAGCCAATCACACAGCAAATAATCAAAAAGAGGCAATTGATTTCATTCTGAGTGCAATAGATAGATATCTATTGAATTGAGGGGGTTGAATTTAGCATGGGATGGAATGGATAACAATTATACAAACATATAAACAATTATACTTATAATAGATCAAATATTTTTTAAAAAAATGAGAATGTTTACATATATGTATATACTGATATAACTACAAATATTACATTTCAAATGTCTATGTATAAATTGTAAATGTTAGCGTATATTGCATAGACCTTAAAATTCATATATAGTCATTTAAATCTATTCCATCAATATGTAAATATATTTATAGATATCCATAGAGTCATAGATTGTCTTAATGTTAGTGTTAGAACAAATAGAAAAAATTACAAAGAAAAACGTAAACTCAGTATAAAAACACCGGAAAAAATACAATTTAAATACAATTCGAACTATATATTTATAAATATTTTACCATTAAAGTTCTTTGATTACGCTGAAAAGTAAAAATAAATCGATATCAAAACATAATTTATATTTTAAATCCTAATTAAAATTTTATCATGTAATGAATGAAGTCGGAATTGCAGTATTAAACTATAGGCTTTATTCAACTAAAATGAAGCAGTCTGACAAGTATATAAATCATAACACAAGCATAATATACGTGCGTGTATGGCCACGTGAACTCTTATACTTAATCGACACAATGATAATTACATAATACAGTGAGAATCAACATGTCGTCAATATTTTAAATAAATACTAAAATAATAATAGCTTTATTTATATCACAAGCATATCGGTGACCATAAACAATTTAATGCGTATATACCTATAAGCGTAATGTCCACATCTATATTGTAATATTTATTCTACAAATCTCGACGGAGTGCTTTATCAATTTATTTTAATTTGCTACTGAATATGTTATGAACTAAAACATCCAATGTATCTCTGTCCTTATTTGTGAGCGCATTGGTGTTTCTGCAGACAATTAAGACGATAAAATGTAACACAAAATTTAACGTTTCTAGTAAATCATTAAATACATTAGTTAATTTTATTATGAAAATATTAATAGAAACGAGTATTCAAGATAAAATTACAACGTGTAATAATAATTCATTCAACAATCGCCAATTTTCACGTTTGAAAGAAAACCATAACTTAGCTTTTTATCTTTAACACCTTTCTTTCGTTTGAGAACGCATAAAAGTAGATTCAACCAGCGAATTTTATTTCCACGTTTGAATTTTATTAATCGAGATATATGTTTTCAAATTTAATTTGAAAGTTTCCCTGTTTAATGTAGAACTTTTCATTCACAAAAATTAAACAATTTCGAATTTCATTTTTTCTTAGGTTTTTGATTGTTTTTTAGGTTGTTTTCCATGAAATCGGAAGTAAAAGTCATTCTGTTTTGACAGATTAAAGGTAAAATAGTTTCTTATGATTACCATAATTGATATATTTAATTTCAATTAGGTAAATTTTATAAACTTATGCATGCATCTTATCTATCTATAATTAAACTTAATATATAGTTTCTAGTTTATACTTTTTATCGTTGGTAAACCTTTTTCTATAATATATGTATATCTGTGATGGACTCTTCTTTGCTATTGTTTTTTAAATTTTTTTACAAAAGACAAATAATATAGTTACTGTTAATTAAACCAATAAATAATAAAATTTAAAATATTGGTTAACTGTTTATTTATAAATAACATTTAGTTAAATAATTTATTCACAGAAATATTCAAATCTGTTTAATCTTAAAAATGATCAAAAATGACCGAAAAAAAATAGTTTATGCTAAATTACTGACAAACAAATATTCAAAAACCATAAAATAATATCTTTGAATTCTCTGTAATTATTTTATATGCTATATTGCAATTTTTATTTTCAACAAAAAAACATAAAAACAAATAAAATGACACATTTAAGTCAAGAAATTTATCAGAAAAGGTTTAATATAAATCCTTTTGTAAGCCAATGTCGTTTTGCAGGCCGGCATTCATACAATTCATTCGTTTTTTTGATTAAGCTTTCCTTTGAAAGAATCGTTTTAGTACTATTATTAAAAACGCCTCTTTCAAGAAAATCCCTTACCCCTGACAAAGTTAATATACCATTTTAAAATGTTTTAATCCACTTCCAAAATTTTTATTTATCAAAATAAAATATACAGAAATATAAATTGTGGGCTGAAAACTAAAACATCATCATGCTTCTAAACCTGCATTTTCTGAAATGTACGTATAGTTACAGAACAAAATCACGATCGGAAAATGTATCTTACATTGAACGACATCACTAAAAATAATATTGGATTAAATATAAAATTATCAAAATACACTAAAAGTGTTAGCGTCGACATCGTCTCAGAAAAATGTTCACTGCATCTTTTCAAAACCTCTGTCATAAAGATAAAAGTTGACACAATTGTTCATGAACCTGATCAAATAAAAATAAAGAAAATTTATTTTATAATCTAAACTATAACAATACTTCTGTAGAGTTTATACGGCTATACTGTTGTCTCTTAATGTTATAACAATACTTCTGTAGAGTTTATACGGCTATACTTGTGGGTATATAGGTATGATTAATATTTTTTGAAAATTATTATAAAATTGTGGAATCTATGAAAGTTAAAAAGAATTAATGTATTAATAGATTAATTAAACAATCAAGTGATTCATAAGAGAAATGTTATCAGGGTCCAAATATTATAAGGAAAAAGCACGGAGCCTCAATGTTTAACTTTAAACTAATGGTTATCAAATAATAAGATTTTTTGCGTATTATAATTATAATATAATTACTAATCAACAATTTTGTTCGTGTAATATGTCGGGTAGAATGGGTTTAATTTGAAAATTCGGATATTTAAATGGACAGATTTTAAAATAATATACACTAATTATGTATACGTAAAAATATAATTATCAGATGTGTGTATTGTAAATTTTAAAGCCATCGTTTTTTTTGACTTACCACATTTTCTGAGATATGAGAAACGAAATCTGTTGAAATGTAATCAAAGTTTAATTTCCACTAATGTCAATGAGCTTCCAGAGCATTATAAAAAACTGGTATGGTGCAGTCAAAATTATAAATGCAAATGAAACCATCAAAAGTGATCGAGTTATCAAACGCTGAGTTTGAGCT
>JAUZNC010015893.1:0-70773 GCA_034780395.1 Vannuccia rotundouncinata | reverse complement strand
CTTTAAGATATATTATGTGAAACTTTCACAAAAATCGATAAATTGAAAGTATTACTTTTAGCGTTTTAAAAACAGGTAATTTAGCAGGGTAAAAAATACCTGGTTCGCATGCAGATGATAAACGATATCTACGTCGGTCAACCGTTAATGAAAACTGGCTTCGGAAAATGACATACAACTGTGTATCTTGCACGACTGCCAAAATGTATAGTGTATCGGTTTGATTATCTTCTCCACGATCATTTGTTATAATTATATATTTCGCGCAGTGGAAAGTTTTTCAAGCCAGAAACGCATGTCTAGAATATTTTATCACGTCCATAATCTTGTTTTAGAACCTCAAGTCTGATCAAAGTGGAGAATATAGACATTGGAGTATCGATAATGGTTTTTACAGTGTAAATACATAATATCCTAAGTGGTATAGGTTTTCACAATTATTGGTGTCAAAGGGGATTAATACGATTATCAATGCCAATTTTTTTCAGGGTACCCATTAACCGAACAGAAGTTACTGCGCACAATTGTAACTTATTAATCTGTATCTTGAACGTATCTATTGTGAGTTCCCTTGCAAAAAGGTTTTCCTTTTATTGAATTATGCTATATGTGGATAATATATTACATGCATTACAGAAGAGAAGATATTATAGCATGATATAAATAATTTCGATGATCAAATATTAATTAAATAATAATGTAACAATTAAGTAATTAATAAAGTAATAATGTTTTTAAAATATCACGTACATATCGGATAAATTTAATATCCATTTCTCTAAAAAACAAAGTTTTATAGTACCATCAGAAGTAATAAAATAACTGCATCTTCGACTGTCAACAATAAATTGAAACGAAAAATATAAACCGTCATGATCAGATTTCAATGATATCTATATAAGTAAAGGTTAAAGGATGCACCCATAATTTGATTGGAAATACAGAGGTATCTCCAATGAAATTATAGAGATATTGCATCCTTTAACTATCTTAGTATACCTATTTTAAAATATTCATTCAATTTCTTTGCATAGTTTAAAAAACGCTTTAAGACAAGTAACTAATAAATTATTGGATTTATTGCAAGATTTTACTTCTATTGACAAAACGCATAAAGTTAAAAAAAGGTATACTTCAATGTTTTATAATTAAACCACGTTACATTAATATCCATGTTCTATGATTTATATATGATTTTTTAATTTAACTTTTATTGGGCTAATATAGAACTAAAAAATATCTATATTTTTGAAACGTTTTTCTACGTTTTCAGGAATAATGCAATTATATACTACTTGAATTATAATCAATAGAATACATTTATTTATAGTCTATAATTGTAAAACATTATTACTTTTTATTAAAATTTAATCAATCATAATAATAATAATTATATTGAATTCATAAATAAAACATTTTAATTTATATTTTATAAAAAATAGAGGCATCAAATTTTTGAATGTTCTTTTCAATAATAGCATTATTTTTTAAAGTTTTACAAAACTGAAATACATAATATCTTCTTTTTAAAAATGTTATAAAATATAAATTAACCTTTTGAATAAATCGAATGCGTATTATACTGATAAATAAGATTTATTGGCACATAAATATACTAAATTACTATTTTCCATTTACAAATTTTGTTTTCATATAAACGCTTTCAATATTTTCAATATTTTTATTTTACTTTTGAATCCGATTTTCCAGTTGGATTCCATCATTTTAATAAAAATAATGAGAGCCTTATACTTTCTTAATTTAGTTAAAAAATTAGTAAAATAATTAAAATACAGAAAATGTAGTTATCATTTAATTGTTATCGTAAAATTGTTTGATGTAATGGAAAAAAATATTACATAAAAATTGTGATAATTAATAAAATTTTGAAAATATGGAAAATTTCCAAATACTTAAAATGACTTTTAAAAAGCTAATAGAAAATTATTCTGAATATTATTATCGTATTACTTATATCCCGGAAATAAGTTTTACCTTATTGCAAATTTAACTTGAATTAAAATTGATAAAATGTTTATTGAAAAACTCTAACATCACACTTATACGGGCATAAAATATAACTTTATTTTTTGTACTACACACTTTAATAAAATTTATTTTAGGACAATTCAAAAAATATCAAAGTCTGTAAACAATAACAATAACAAAAATACCAATATTAGATTTTTAATTATTTTAGCATAACTTTTAAGTTGTTTATGATTGAATTAATCAAATTAATAAGAGGATGCAAAACGTTTTAAAATTTATTTATCTTCTACTATTCAAAGATATTTAAACTTCCAATCTTTCAAATGTATTGAAAAATACTGTTTACTTTTCATGTCAAAAAAACTTTTCTATATACTTTTTACTTTTCTGTACAACCTATAAATAAAAAGAGTTTTTATTTATTAAATGTAAAGATACGTAAAGATATGCCATGCCCTAAATTTAAAAAGTAATGAAAAAATAGTACAATAAAAATCCATAAAATATATTTCAAATTCTATACAGATTACAAAAATATTCATTGATAATTTATTCCGGAAAATGACAGAATTAGCGCAAATTTTGGTGGTTCTAATTTAAAAATAATGTTAAAATCTAATTATTTATGAATTATTAAAAAAATTATATTTCAATACTCCGATATCTATTAAAATTCCATCCCGGCGCTATCTCGTATTTTTTCGGTTTTATTTTATTTCGTATTTTCTCGTTTCGGTTTCGGTTGAGATCAAAGTGTATACGAGAATTATATACTAAATATATCTGTGGACATCTTTATCTGGCTGATTAGCTACTTCAAAGATCCTCAACATACCACAAAATTCAACAACATCAAATCAAACTATTTTTCAATAAACTCAAGCGTCATTCAAGGCTCCGCTATTGGTCCAATCGCGTTTGCCATAATAGCATCCGATTTCACTACGGTATACAAAAATAATTGCATAATCAAGTATGCAGATAATACTTACTTATTTATACCAGGTAGTAATTACTCCCAAAGAGAATAAAAAGTTGCCCACATAAAAAATGGGCACATGAAAATAATTTATCTCTAAACGAGAACAAATCTATCGAAATAATTTACACTAGACCAAAATCTAGTATTACACCACCACCAGCCCTAACAAACATCAAAAGGCTTTCAGAAATAAAGATCCTGGGAATAACCATAGATAGCAAACTCTCTTTTTAAAGTCATGTTACTAACACCTTGACGTCATGCCTAAACCAAAAAAACCAACATTTTTTTTAAAACTCTTCTTCTTCCAAAAGTACTGTACTCGTCGCAAGCTTGGAGGGGCTATCTAAACGAGCAAGAAAAAGACCGAATGGAGAGCTTCATCAAAAGGTCAAAGAAATGAAAATATTGCAACGAAGACTTAGATTCTGTAATGAACATGACAGCCAAACGCATTTAGAAATTATTCCAGAAAACAAATCCCGTCACAAGCTGAACGCACTCTTCTCAAAGGTCAAATCAACAAAATAGAATCTTCGTAGAACGTCAAACAACAGCACGGCAACAACAACGAACTTAAAGAGAGCCTGGTGAGACACAAAGTCGACGTCTACGTTGTTCAAGAAACCAAATTGAACGCAAAACACAAGACCCCGCAGATCGACGGATACACCACAGTCAGAAAGAATAGGGCCCCGACAACACTGGGCGCATCTTCAAGGGTGGAGGTCTCATCACTCTTATCAAAGAAGATATAGCGTTCAACAATATTGATTTCTTTTGCAACACTATCGAATCTGCTCTCGAGGTGCAAGTCATCAGCATTCGAAAAAACCAGGAAGAAGCTTGTCGCATCATCAACGTCTACTGCCAACCCATCCGGAAAGCTGCTGATGAACTTAGAATTAGTGGCTTCGACCCCGGACTCTTACCCATCGCCAACAACCGCTGCATCATACTAGGCGACATGAATGCCCATTCTCCTATATGGGACTCTAGATCTGGCAGCGACGACATGGGGATTATTCTCGAAGATTGGATGGCGTCCTCAGGGTTCCGCTGTGCTAACAACGGAGACATCACGTTCGTTAACAGTGGTACTGGCAATGGCAGCTCCCTTGATCTCATTTTCGTCTCAAATGATTGGATTTATATTACTGATTGGTTCACTATTGACTCACTGGGCTCTGATCATTCTCCCATTGTGGGCACCATCAAATTCTAACTGAGTACACTAAAAGGTCCTACGACTCCCAGAAGAGTTTGGAAATGGAAGGTTGCCAACTGGGCCAACTACACTAAACAAGTCGAATGCATTATAGTCAACTATGATCAAGATTATTCCCTCAATGACCCCTAAAAAACTCTATGCAAGGCCATTCTCACTGCAGCAAATGACAACATCGGCCGAGCTGTCTTCAAAAAAATTAATGAACCTGGTCTCTCACCAGAAATCAAGAAAATAAACCGTTTCAGAAGGTTCTAGAGAAGAAATGATAGCTGAGGTTCAATCGGTCAGAAACAAGATCAGAGAAAACAAAGAAAGCAAATGGAGAGACTTCCTTGATGAAGCCTACTGAAATACTTCCCCCGACAAAGTTTGGAAAGTGATCAAGTCCCTGAGTGGCATTCCAGCAAGCAATAACCCCTATAAGACACTCATCTATAAAGGAAAAAAACACAACACAAGCAAAAGCAAAGCCGATTCATTCGCTAAGTTCTACGCTAGCACAAATAGACTTGAACTAAATAAAGAAGATTGAAATCAAGTTACTGTCATACGCAAACAGCTCTCAGAAACGTATAATGATCCGCCCGAAAGCAAACCTTTCATCCTTCAAGAACTGGAGAAGGCGATCAAAGATATCAAGTTCATATATGCAGCAGGCCCTGATGAAATTTGCCCCATCTTCCTCAAACATCTTGGTAGTAAAGGTAAAGATTACATGCTCTCCAGCATCAACAAATCCTAGCAAAACTCCGTATGTCCACAAGAATGGCGCAACGCGACGATCATTCCTCTACACAAATCAGGTAAACCTGCTAGCTCTGTCGACTCATATCGCCCAGTTAGTCTCAGGTCTTGTGTTGCTAAAACGATGGAACGGATGGTTAGAGAAAGACTCTACTACATGACTGAATAAAGAGGATGGATTTGTGATAAACAGGCTGGTTTCAGAAAAAGTCACTCCACCGAACACCAAATAATCCGCCTTGCCTAGGACATTAGCGACGGTTACCAACAACAATCCTCCTCAACGCAGCATTTTGGTCACACCTGACTACTCCAAAGCATTCGACCGCGTCTGGAGAAGCAAGCTACTTCAGCAACTCATAAAAATGGGTGTACCTAGACGTTTCGTCCACTGGATCGCCGGTTTTCTATGAAAAAGACAAGCTAATGTCAACATTAAGGGCCATCTTATCAAAACTGTCCTTCTTAGAGAAGGCGTACCTCAAGGAGCTGTTTCCGTTAAATCATTCCTCGTGGCATCAAAATCAGCATGTTTGCAGACGATATTGCCAACTGAGTCAGTGGTTCCAACAAAGAGGGAGCCTGTCGTCTCGTTTAATTTGGAGTCAGTGCTATCTATGGAGCTCGAACATGAAACTCACTCTCAACCCAATCAAATGTGAAGTTTGTCCCTTCTCCAGCAGCACTCGTGAAGCTAGATATGAACCAAGAGTAAACATTGACGGCATCCGACTCAAAGTTAATCGTATCCCTACTTTTCTTGGCGTCAGCTTCGACAGAGCTTTGTCTTTCAAACAACATGTCACCAAGATCACGCAGAAAGTCGCCTCCAGATGCAGAATGCTTGGAGCACTGTCAAAGAGAGACTGGGAATGAAGACATGAAGAAAGTTTGTTTTATGTTTTGTAGAAGCGTCCTCGACTGCTGCGGTTCAGCATGGCAACCCTTTGCAGCCAAATCCACCATGAACATTCTTGAACGCTCTCAAAACCGTGCCCTACGCATCATCACGGGACAAATCTCCAATACCCCCATTGAATCCCTTCAACTGGAAACCAACATCATATCCTACGTTACTCACTCCAAACGTGTTATCGCGAGATCTTAGGAGAAATCGGTGCCCAACCCTAGAAGAGACATAGCCATCAAACAAGTCAACCAAAGACTTGCCTCACGCAGTAGTTGGAGAAAAGAAGCTAAAGCCATTCTCAATTCGACTAGTCTTGCAAACATCAGCAGACACGATCTCGTCCTACTCAGTCCTTCACCTTGGAATAGATCCTCTCTTCCAGCTAACACCATCTCTCTCGAGCTAGACGGAGGTAGCAAGAAGGGCGAGAATGATGTGAAGATTCTTTAAGACGTCCTCAATACCTTATCCACCAAAAATTCTCACTTTCAGTATACCATCTACACTGACGGATCAGTCAAGGACAGTGCGGCCGTTATCGCTACGGTTCCTACAAACAACCTCAACGTCATCGAAACAATCCAGAAAAAAGGCAACACATTCACCAATTCCTACGAAACCGAAGTCTCGGCCATGCTCCTAGCTCTAGATTATATCGGAAAAATGGTCTCTACAGACTTAAACATCAGAATTTGCTCCGACAGCAAGGCAACACTCAGTGCCTTGTAATCTTCCTGGAAACGAGTTAGCTGACCAGGCAGCGAAGGAATTTACCAACATTTCCGGAGCATTCATTCACTTCATCTTTTGGAACACAGCTACTGCTATCAAAAGGGAAGTCATAGACAAAAAAATGGAAAACCCAAGATATAAGCTCATCTATGGTGTGGTAAAAGGTCGAAGATGAGGTCATCATCGCCCAACTTCACTCTGGACAGAGCTCTCATCCGTCATGGAGCTGATCCCATTTTCCCTCTGTGCTCATCCGAGCCCGAAACGTTAGAAAATTGGCTCATGGAATGCCCAGTATCCACTCAATGTCGTATTCGTTTTTTGGCGGCCCGGTTCTTATAGAACATCCGGACCAAGTGGTGACGTTTTTCCATGCGGGCAACCACATGTGACGCTATTACCTCAAACAAGCAAGCAAGCAACAACAGCAGACACAAAAGAATTCACTCCAAGAATGGTCTTAAAACATTTAGCACCCAATGCATGACTTTTTATTACTTAATTTCTTTGTTTTACTCGTACATATCATATTTATTATACTATTTGTACCCACTCCTTCTCCCCACTCGACCACTGCGGTCAGATGTAGAAACATACACTATTATTATTAATATATATCCTTGTATGGAAATATTGGACTTCTTCCATTCGTGAAAATAATTATTATGAGCAAACGAAGGAACTGGACAACAAATCATCAGCAGATGTTTTGAAGTGTTACAATATTCAAGAATTTTTACTATCAGCCGTAGTTTAAAACTTTAGAAAACCAAAACTTACTGAATTAAACATTATAATTTTAAATTCATTTCAAGTACTCCAAAAGAATAAGTAAATAATTATTTTTTATTTTGTTTAATTTTTTTTTCAAGAGTAAAATTAGTATTTTTAGATGATTTATTTTTATAAATATTTATAAAAATTACTCTTTTTTGTCCAAATAGAAAATATTTATTCTCTAATATATACTTGACAGGATCTAGACAAACTACAAAAATAAGTAGATTTCGACTTTATAAATATGAATTAGAGTTATAAGCTGTTATAAACATGTTTCACAATTTTGAGTTTTCTAAATATATTTCGAGTGCAGACACAGTAATAATGTGCATATAGATTTGAAAAGATTTAAAAACATAAAAGAAAATTAATTATCATCTATTTACAGTATAATCATACAAATATTTGGTTATAATAATTCGAATGCATTAATAAATTTATAAAAAATATCTCTCTTGGTACGTAAGTAACTGTTCCATAAAAAATATGAATTTTTTTAAAACTTGAACATATAGAAATATAATCTGTCAGACTTTAAATAAAATACACGAACACTTTCACTATGAGAATTTACAAAACATGTTAGATATATCTGATTACACTAGAATATGGCAACTTTACAATTATATAGTTGTTGTATAAGTTATGTGAGGAGCAGATCCAGCTATATTTCCGGCAATTTAATCGCTTTCACCAGTGGATTACTGTCGAATATCAACTGCCGGGCGTCAGACTTGTAATCATAATGACACGTGTGCTCTTCCGGAAAGCGATGCTTACTACAGAACATCTGCTTACATCTATATGACGTCAGAATAAATATAAAAAGTTGATTAATCAGATAGCGTTTCAATATCAATAAAATGAAATGTTATTTTTAAGAGTATTCACATGATACCAAAAATTAATAAATTACTTATCAACTAACGAATAAAAGAGTTCCCTCATAAATTACCTGCATTGAAATTTGTTAATGACAGTCAATCTTTTTCTACAATGGAAGCATCGTTCGGTAATCTTGTTGTGTGCAGATGTATTTTCCCCCTCTATTAGAGCTGGAAGGCCGGGTTTCCTGCTGGTTGTCGGCGTCATCTGAAGGATCCCTCCGGGTGCTCTGCCTGCATCACCTGGGTGTTTCTCTGACCGGGACGATTGTGTTCCCTGGTCTAGTCCGGTCCAAGTGGTGTTTGAAAGATCGGCGGGAGTGGAGGAGCTGTTGGCCTCAGTGCTGATGCTTCGATTTGGAGGAAAAGTTCTAAAGGGATGCTGGGGCATTGTTCGGATTCGATTGACACTGTAAATGGAAAACGGTTTTTTGATATATTATTTCAAATTAATTATAAGTCGCCTCAATTATATGTATTATTCAATGAATTTTTATAAATTTTATAATTGTTATATTGTTAAAAACGCAGAAGAAAATTATTTTTTACCTTGAATGCTTTTTTATTATATTTTCATGACAATCTTTAAAAACTTCAATAAAGTATTTTAAATATTGCAAAACGAATACAGACAATTTGGATTATTACAAACTTATTCAACGACCAATAAGATGCTATGAATTAGGAAAAGTTCAGTCAATGTTAATTCATTCTATATAAAGCTATTTCTAAAGTGAAATTCTCATTCCTTATTTTTAAGTTTCTGATTACAAAACTTTTAAAATCTATTTTATTATAACTATATAGACAAACTCAAAAGTTTCAATAAATAATGATTCTACGATATTTTCCCACTATAGATAAACTATGACATCCATCACATTACCTAAATGACTTTTGCAATCTGCTGGGAAATGTAGCTGAAAGTTGACCTCCCCCAGAAGAATGGCCCCCTAACGAAATCTTGGGATCAAAAGAATGCGATTTGAAAAGACGTCGCAAGCTCGGCGGTATAGCCGCTGCAACACCGTTGTTATCTGAAGTCATAGACACATTTGAAGGACGCACTGAGCAAGAATCAGAACACTCAACCTCGCGGTTTTTGTCCACTGTTTTCTGGTCAGCACCACGTCTTCGAAGTCGCAGTTGCGACATTTTGAATTGGAGGAGAGCCATTTTGTTATGCAGAGTGGTGTTCGATGTGGTTTCCGTGACAGCACCAGTAAGATCTCCATCCTCTGTGGCTGGTCCTGTTGTTGACCGAAGAGGAAGCAGTTGACTTCGGTTGAGCAAACGTTCTGTTGATGGATAGGAAGATCTTGCTGAAGTGGAGCTGTCACCGTAGTCACCATCGGAGAGTAAATGAATAATTCGAATACTTCCACTTTCCTGTAAAGAAATATATGCCCTGCATGTTAAAGCGTGAATATTTTTCTGCATTGATTAACTTTTTTTATTGATTTTTTGAGTAAGTAAAATAAATTGGTAATTTGAAATCATTCACATTATTGATGCATTATTGCTTCTACAAAATTATTATAAAATTGAACCCTTAAATTATACAAAAGTATCAATCATATAATTTTTAAATAAATAAGTAACCTAATATGTTACTTTTAGTTAATTTTCAATAATAAATTTAGAATTTTCACTTTACAACTCTTCAGCTAAATGATTTTTTATACCATAGGTTCAAAGTTTCAAATATCATTATGTTAACATGCAACAATAAATAGAATCACCTTCTAGAACGATTGACCTATGAATGTCTAATAGTTCGCTGTATTAAAGTCAGCTGATGATCGACAGTAATTATGTTTATATTTGATTATAAATAACTCTGGATGTTAAAATAGTTCCAACCATTTTATAAAAATATTGCATCATTTTTATACCGAAAATTCTTTTATTTATTATTTGGATCCATTAGTATAGAAATCTTTACCTCAAGGACAACAATAGCTACATTTTTGTGATCGAGTTCTTCTTCTAAATCATCGTCTATTTGGGGTCTAACAACACTCAGTGGACCTCCTCTCATCCCAATTACTAGACGAAGAGTGGCGCCATCCGGAATCTTAAGTTCACCAATCGATGAGTCATCGGGTAGTTCGGATTCACAGTAGATGAGATGTTGTTGTTCGACTGGAATTCCTGTTTAAGATAACATTTAGAACTGACAATTAGTAAATCCGAGTATTTTTAAAGGTAGATAACCAATATATTAGGCACTAATAAGTCATTAATATAAAAAATGTCCAATTATTTTACATAATATAATATTTAATAAAGTCTAAAATGTATTATCGAAATTTTGAGATATTAAACATATACTTATTACTTCTTTCTAATGACGCTAAAAGCAAACAAATATTTTATAAATTCTAGAATATACTGACCCAAGCAGTTGATGATACAATACAATTAAAAATTATTAAAATAAATGCCAGACACAACAATTATGGATATTATATGAAAGTAATTATTACTTATCAAATATTGTTAATTAAAACAACATTATGGCATAAATAATCACTGAATGTGATAATAAAAATATTTTTTGTTTTAAATTGACTTTGAATTTTACAGTTATGCAAGTATAATATAAAAGTTAGTCTATGACATTATAAATTGTGTAATATTTTAATACATTTTAAAATATATAATATTTATTTATTATACAGTACCTTTCTAAAAAAGAATTAATAAAAATGGACCTATTTGATGTGATTAATAAATAAAAATTCATTTATTTTAAAATAAGTATTTAGTAAAAAATGTTCAAATTAAATAACATTAAAAGAACTTCATTATTTTATTTCACTAAATAATGAAAGTTCGAATTTATAACTTGTTCTCTTTTATTTAACGAATTTCTTACTTGTTAAATGCAATCAATTAAACTTTATGAAGAAACACTCATAAGAAACACTAATTAATCAATCACATCATAAAATATATACAATAAATTACAATTAGTACAAACTATGTTTAGTATTAATTGTATTATATATTATATTATGAACGGCATAAAAATGTTAAAACTAAAAATACTATTTTAAGTAATCATCGGAAAATGAAAAAATTTGACTAATTTCAATCAATAAATATTGTCCAATTACCTACCTTCATGATGCATGATCCTAGTTTTGACAGTGAGAATTACTTCATAGGCTTGGACACGCAATCGTAGCTTGGTGCCCATTAGGGCCTCAATAAAAATATTCATATATTTATTTTATTGTAATCCAAAGCTTAGAAGTTCTTAATCAAAAACTTATATTATGGAACAGAAAATCTGGATTAAATCACTGGTTTAAGAGTGTACGTTGGGTGTATAACTATGTGAATCTAGAAATGGTTGTGCGTTCTTAAAGTTGTGTAGGTCACTGCCTATTGTTGGAACCTACACAATAATCAACCGAAATAATTAGGTTGTGTTAATAAAAAAAGATGTGGAACACTGGCTATTGTATATTGTAGAGATAGAGCAAATAGTAGTAAATTGTGCAGTGTTGGTTATAATTAAACAATTAAGTTGGATCAAAAGTATTTCTACGTCACAATAATCTTAAAGGTATGTATGGGTATAATACTTAAACTGTGTAAGATAATTTTATAGCTGACACTGCTACTTGATTGGTTAGCTTTTACATCAAAACATTAATCACCAATATCTAACTAATCTATTTTATTGTGTCAATTTTCGTTATAGAACTTCTAGAACTTTAGAGTGTGTATTTATATTTATTCCGATCAATATGAATCACACCGATCAATTATAGGTTTTTCACCGAATTACTAATCAAATAAAATAGAATTGACAAATTTAGTATGTATAGGCATTTGTATATCAAAAAGTTTACATTAATAATTTCTATTAGATATTTATGAAGACAGCTGAGGATAATGTGTTTCAGAATTTCATATAAGTTGCTGGTTTTTTAATAAAAATTCTGTATTTTGGTAAATAATTTTTTGACTTTATTTTACAATTCAGAAACCAGCACTATCTACTAATACACTAATTATCAAATTATTGCTTCGATTTGTTAGAAATTATCTTTCAGTATGACAATAATATTATTCTTACCATAATCAAATAATAAGAAGAATAATTCCAAATTATATAAGCTCTTTCCTATTTTTTATTTATTCTAACATTTATTTCAGCTACTGCATAGTAGTACAATAATTATTGATATATATATTTATATATTTTCAATAAGTAGTGTTTAAATGAGTTACGTATTTATTTAAAAATAGTTATGATGAAAAGGTTAAGGCAATTATATAAGCAAAGAGATTTATTTATTTTAAAAATTCAATAAAATAATTATGTGAAATAAATACTTCCATAAATAAATTCATGAACAAATTATGAAATCTCTATGTCGAATCTAAATTGTACAAATAAATATAAATTTAATACCAGTGAAAATGTTAAAAAATGTAGAAACTTTGAATATATTATAAATCTAAGTGTATCATCAGATTTGTATCCATAATAAATAGACTTTCTCTTTTAAAAAATAGTAAAAGTAGTGCATTTCTTGCTTTTGAAATATTAAATCGGTTTCCCTACAGAACAGAAGATAAGTAATAAATATACAGGGTGTACAAATAAATCACGCACCATAAAAAATATTCTAAAGTTGTAAGTCAAGCAAGTGAGCATCCAAATCTATATCGCTGTTATCGGTGGTTTAGGCTATATATGAAATGTTTCAACATTTTATGCGAAATATCAAAAGACGTAGTTGTATGAAAGGTGGATGTCATACTCAACAAAGAAACAAAAAGGCCCCCCTCTCCCAAACTCCCCGTACCTTTTCCAGTTAAATTTTTACCACCCTTTACAATGTAAATTTTCGCACACCTTTACGAGTTAAATTCTCATCCAATAGGAGTCCAGTTAATTCAAAGTTAAAATTAATCCTTATCCTACCATATTAAATTTTAAATCAATTAAAAATTTGATGTTGCACCCTACCATAGTCAATTTTCGATCAATCAGACTGAAGTAATTAAAATTAATGTACTTTCCAAACTGATTCTCCCAGCACCGCCGACCATTGCAAGTATTTTAAACCAAAATAAATTTATGACTTATATCAATTTTTAAAATAATATTACATAAAATTTTAAAAATTTAGACGTGGCTCCTGGGCGTTAATTTGAATTAATTATGTTTTCAATGACTGCACAAAATAAATATTACAAGTATTCTAAACTATTAGAAATTTGGGTTTGGCACCTGGGCCATGATATTATTAATATTAATTTTATTATGACTTCTAAATAAATATAAAAATGATAATATTAAAAATATATACTTCCCATATATATTGTTATTAAAAATTTAAACAGTAACAATTCTTGTAATGCTATCTGTCATAGCCGTTTTGTACAAATATCCCGCCAACTAATATGGAACAAAAGTAATCTGACAAGGCTCAATGAGTTTACTGATCAATAGCTGGCATGTACCCTACAGACGTTCGTCTAAATGGTTTACGCTCTTGCGCCCATCATCAATAGAGTATATTTCCACATCCACAGGCTCCATATGCAACATAGTACTAATAGTCTCGAAAAATAAAATTATTCAAGTTTTTAATAGTATTTTCAAATTTTCCATACGCAATATTTACTCACGACGACTTAATAATAAAATACTGCACTTACTCTGAATAGATGGGATGATAATTAGGATGAAGAAACAGGAAGATAAGAATTATAACGTTGTAGCGCTGGAAGAATTCGGACAAGTATAACAGAATTTATAGCTGAATAAATGAGAGAGAGACTCAAGGAAATGATCGTAGCAAAGCTCGTAAGAAAGGAGGATGAAATCAACAACTAGCTCCAAACCTCCTTATATACCATAATTCTAAATTTTCATTCGTCAGAATTTAACTGGTAAAGATGCTCGGAAATTTAACATATAAATGTGCGGGAAAATGTAACTAGTAAAGGTGCGGGGGGAGATGGGGTTTCTACCACATTTACTAATTAAATTTTTTATTTGTTGAGTTGGACATCCACCTTACATACTACTGACGTTGTCTGTATATGCTAATAATCCAGCCACATATTAGGAGAAATTTATTTAATATCTCGAAGAACACTTCAAATAGAATCCCGAAGTATTGTTCGTCGTACTCGCTTGTGTAGAGTTGGTGGATCAGACATTGAAAATCTGCACTAGTTTTCTTAAATGTGTCTGTCAGTTTTGTATCATCTCATTACTAAATTATTGTTTAAAATTTTATAAATTAAAGATTGTACATAAACATAAAAATGATTTCTTACTGGGATGACTTGTCAAACACGTAATGTTTCTACTAATTGTATAATTGTAATATATAAAATGATGCAACACTCAAATGATAAAATTAACGATACACGGGTTATTGTTATTATTATTAACCATTCAGAAGGAATAGAATCAGTTAGTCAGGAATTTTTCAATCCAGTATTATAGGATCCCAACTTATATGCGATTTTCTCAAAATCATTTTAACTCACAATTATTTTAATTTAATTATGAGTACTACTTATACAAACTAAAGGTACGCTATGGAAACTGAATTTGTTGAACTGTATTACTGAACTGTATTTGACCAAACAGAAAGAAGCATTTTGGACCGTCTTGCAGTCATCGAAGTGATATCAATTATAATAAACTTGGAAAGGATAAAATAGTTGAAACTTTTAAACGTTTCAAATAAACCAACATAGCTATTTTATACCATAATGATAGCTGGACCGCAAAATATCTTTTTATGAAGATATTTTCATATCTAAATTAAAATTCATGTCTCCAAATGGTATAATGAAAAAGAGTTAAAATGAAATTGTAACATATTTTGATAAAATAATATAATAGGGTATCTTTGTTGTTTTCCCTCATTTAATACAAATAATTATTTGATTTAGAGGATTATAAATTCACATTGATTTAATAAAATGATTTTCATTAAAATTATCTATGAATGTGATATCTATTTTTATTCCTCAATAATATCTAAATATTTGTATGTAAATTAATCTGTTGTTAGTTTAACTTAAATTTGTATTGATAATGACAGAAAGGATGAAACGTTTACAATAATAATAAATTGTGTTTTATTACTTGGTTGTACTAATTTTTATTTCATACATGTATTTCTTAACAATTAATTCATTTTTTTTAAATTTAATTTTAAATAATTAATTATATCCTGAAGTTGAAACTTAATTACATAATATCTAAACGTAAACTTACTTACATATTAAGGTTAGGGTGCATATCACTCAATCAGTGAAGTAAAATATACCAATGATTGCATCATTAAGAATTCCACTTAGAGCAATTACTTGTGGATCACGTTTGAACTTTTGGGTTTTCCAACCAATGGTGGTTGGAATCTCTATAATAACGACAAATAACGTTCTTTCGAATACCAAGATTGTTAAAATAGAATTTTACTCACCATTTGCTAATTTTGGCCTCTCATTTTTTGGGCATTTCCAGTTTCTTTGAATTTATTAACTAGTCTGAAAACGCTTCCCTTGAGGATGCATATCCATCACCAACAATTAATATTAATTCAATTCTTTCATCTATACTTAGCGCATTTTTACAGTGTGAAATAAATAATAGAATTTACTATATTAAAATCCAGATTAGCAAAAATTGTATCTGCATTTCTATATTCGCTGAAAAATTAAAAAAAAATATTTGTGATGCTGGTAGTGTCGGGAATTCCAAGTTAATGGAAAACGCCTTCACTTATAACAGCATAATTCAAAATTATATATTTAGTACATTTATAGATATTTATAATTTTTTGAGGTGTTACTTTTGGGCAACTCTATAAATATATATTTTGTGTTTTAACTTCTATTTATAGTCATTGCAATTTCGTGTCCGGATAAGAATGTTTGGTTGAAAAAGATGCAGTTCTTCAATTTTTTATTAATACTGACTAAAAAATCAGATAACTCAAAGCACTGATATAAGTTGATGAATAGTTACAATTCATGACTAAATAAATTAACTAAATGCGTTCACTAAAATAGAAGCGAAAGTTCATTTATATGGACTAAATACTATTTTCGTCGGTGCAATATATATAAGCACATGGCTTTATAATTCAATTGATTTTTTTAAAAAATAGCAATAATTAATCCACAGTAAATATATTTAATCCCAATTATCTCTAAAAGTGTTAGCTTGTATCATTAATGTAGATTGATATCTACATAATAGAAAACCCATTTAAAATATATAAAATGTAATATTATCATTATTATCATTATCATTATTATTATAAATGTAATACTATCGATAATATTTGCAATAAATGAATCCATGGACTAATTTTATCACACTTTGTTCAGAAAATAAAACAAATAAAATGATAAAGAATTTTTGATTTGTTCGTATCAAGCTAAAGACTCTTGTTGTATTATTTTTATTTCAGCTGCGGTAAGCGTGCAATAATATTGTTAGTATTAAGTATTTTATAATCTCTCTCTCTTTCTCTCTTTCTCTCTCAATCATTCTCTTAGTCATCAGTGAATGTCAACTAAAATCACATCGAGTTTTAGGTGCACCACTAAAAGCAGGCGAGGTACCAGCACCATGAGTAAATTCACCTTCTATACATTAGATTATATCTAATCGATTGTGTAGTATTGCAGTGTACCAAACTTCTCATTAAGATAGCATTAACTAGCGTATTATATGCAATGCATTGAGCAAACATCTCAGAAAATGAAGAGCGAATCTCCATGGTTTCAATCGTTACTAAATTGAGTAGAATTTTATTATGATAATAAGTTATTCAATGTGGTTGCTCATTATTCATATATAGATATAGATATGAATGTTTTCTATGTAATTCAAGTTGGAATTTTGATAATCTTTCTCATTTTGGTAGACAAAACAACCGCGGAGGATAATTGTAAGTTATGTTATCTGCTTGTACGTGATTACATTTATTTTATTATATTATATAATTATTATAACAAAAATATATAAGTAAATGTACAAAATTAAAAGCTAAAACTAAACAAAATATAAAATAAATCTTCAATTTTAACTTTAAACTTTTAATTTTCATTTTTTTTTCATTTTGATCAAACATCGATTGTGTGTACGTCTTGATTCTTTTGTAAATACAATTTATTTTATTTAGTATAGTTTTAATGATTTATTTTACACAATGTGTGTTTATATTTTAACTTAATATTTTTGTAGGCGTCTCTCTGACATATTATCTATTATATATTATGGGAATGCAATATCGTTAATTTTAAATGTAATTTACCTTTGGGAGATTACAACATATTATTCTAAGACAATAAACCATTATAATTATGAAAACCTGAAGACAAAAATTTATGCTTTAATACAATTCAAAGATATTTAAGCTTTGTCAAGAATACGTTAGAAGAAAGATTCAACCATTTAAATAAAAAGACTGAGTAATATAACATGTTCCAATGGAAATGTTCACTATCTTTTTATCAATCAAAATGTTGACGTCTTATTAAAATTTATTACAAAAATAACTGTTTATTCATTTTTTTATAAAATGTCAAAATAATTTAATTTACTATATTTGAGTTAAATATAAAAAATTCGCCACAATTTTGTATGCGAACTAACTTATATGAATATTTATTTATTTAAATTATTATTTAATTTATTTTTTAATATTTTTTTGATTATAGAATTTGTACATTCTGTATTCAATTGATTATATCAATGAGATGTTATGTACTCCTGATATTTTAAAATTATTATTTATATAATAAAATTCAAAAAATGTTATTGAAGTCCGTTTTACTAATTATAGATATTTGTAAAAAAATAATCCGTTTAAATATAAACATTTTTTAAATATAGGATAGTTAACTGCCTTTTCGGTTAAGAAGAAAATGCATATTTTATTTAATAATAAAAAATTAATTATCGTCTGATACATAACATTGAAATGGCTTTAATTCTAAAATGGAGTATGTTATTGCCTCAGAAAGGTCAGTAAGGTTTCAATAATATTTTAATCACTATAAGAAGTGGTTTATTATATCCAAATGGAAGACATGAGAATATTTTGATATAGATGACGTTATATTGTATAATTTAGGACCATATTCAAAATTTGTTCAATTTTTGTAGCTATAAAGTTTCTTTCACTGAATTTTCTTTTGTTTTATAATGATTTTCTAAATATTTAAATGAAACAGTCATTGAAATGTATAAAATAATTCATATTGATTGCTTATAATAAGGTTTTACCTTTTTTATCGAAATGGAATAGATTTTGTTTCTCAAAAGGGAAGCTCTAATCCCACTTGGCCGTAAGTGGGAACAAAACATTACACAACAATCAAAGCGAAATACAGTAACATTTTTAATAATATGTTTATATTTTATCTATCAGCTAACATAATGGGATGTGGTTAATACTATGTCATATTCTGAGTTATACAGATGAATATAAAGTTTAACATTTATTATCAATATCTTAATTCTAATTGTTTACAATGTTATTAACAATGTTATTTACAATAATAATTCTTTTTACGGACTATGAAAACAATGTTATTTACAATAATAATTCTTTTTACGGACTATGAAAACAACATTGACTTATAAAAAAAAATATTAATTAAATTAATAAATCCAAATGCGAAAAATTCCTTCATATATTTTAAATGTTTTTTTAAACTTTGTTCGTCATATGGCTGGTTTTATCAAAAATATTCTCACATAATGAATCCTCAACTATTTATCACTGGACTATCTCTGGACTATTCCAAAGCCTTCTACAAAAACTTGTATCTTATAACTTTCAAAATCAGTTTATCTCTTAGACCGTCTCTTACCTCAACAACAGGCAACAGCGTACCATAATCGGAAATATAGCTACGAGCGGTGTACCTCAGTGCTCAATTTTGGAACCTTATCTCGTTATCCTCTATACCACCGATCTTTTTGAGTATGACAGGTACATGAAGTATGCTGACGATACGAGTCTCTTCCTGAAGATCAACAAAGATCTAACTAAATATGAAGAAAATTTCAAAAAAATATTCACCTCTGATCTTACGAAAAGTGTTTCTGTAAATCTGCATCTCAACATAAATAAATCTAAGCTGATTATCTTCCATAAATCTCGCGACATCACCAATTCGATCTCTATCCCTGACGTTGCTAATATTACTAGTTTAAAACTTCTCGGGGTTACACTCTTTTCCCATCTTAAATCGAACTGTAATATCAAGGATATTCTACTATATGCAATCGTCGAATGTACGCTTTGCACCTTATTAGAATTGTATCCACCCCAAACCAAATAACTCTTATTTACTACGGTCTAATTCAATCTATTATTCTATTATTGAATATGCCCACCCCGTTTTTGTCTGCCTTCCTGGCTATATCTTAATTATTCATTGAATTTAATTATAAAACGGGCGCACCGCATCGTTCATGGGCACTGCGAATGCTTCGACTTCAAAGAATCTACTAACCGCCGCCATATCTTGGCCACATACTGTTTCCTTGAAAGCAAATCATGACCATATATAATAGCTGTCTGCATTACAATTTCCCTTACCGGCTGTATTACTGGAATAATTTTTATTAAACCATTTAGAACATTCATATTTCAATCCTCTTTCGGAATTTATATGCCGTTTTATCTTAACTCAGTTTTAAAATTTCTCCATTTAACATTACTCCAATTCATGTTATTTTTTGTTCTTCTTATGCACGTCATCTTTTCAGAACTGTATCATGTTTTTCGATTCTTATTCTCAACCAAATATACACTTTTTATTATTATATATTATTATTATATACAACATAACTGTCGTAGATCCTAAGAAGGTCACCGATTTTTGATTTTTGGTTAAATTCTTTAGGTGAAACTATTTATGAAATGACTAATGTAACATTCCAGCCAGACATAATGTCATTGTATTCATTGTATCTCTAGATATTTTATATCATAAAAACTGTAAAAGTGTGTGCTTAGGTCACATATACTATATTAATAGTGTACTATATCAGCTTGTTAAGTAATAATGCGTTTGATAATTTTGCGAGTAAACGCGACTAGAGTATCGCTTTCGGTTCTAATTCTAAAATAACATTACAAATAACACTATGTTTACCGTGATAAATCGCTAAAAATCCAATTTATATATATAATTATTTGAATGAATTGATAAATACATTTTAAGCTGAGAAGAAATGAGCCTAAATTTTTACGATTACATTTTTATGTTTAATTATATTTAATTTATCAACTGTATATTGATTTATTGATAGAGCCCACACTGTGGTTTATCAAATCACAGTTTATTTATAACGCAGTGTTTGCCTTCATTAAAAAACAACCATCCGAATTGAGCTTAAATTATCAAAATATTTTTTAAAGACTATTACAAAATTCTTCTTAATTGTATTTAATTATTTTTATATATACAATGTAATCAAATACTTAAAAAAACATAATAATAAATAAATTAATATTAATATTAAAGCAAACTAAATTAGATTATATTTATAAACAAAAAATAAACAAATCAGTCTATACATCATTCGTATAGTTGGTTACACCAAATAGTTTTTGTCTAAATATTATATTTTACTTAATAATAATTTTATTTATTCTTTTTCAATGATTTTTAAAGATATTTTCAATCAACTTCTTTCTAAAATTAAGCTCTTTTTCTCTTCTTCTGAACAGATTGTGTCCGATGTAGTGAATTGAGTAAGGATTTGTGTAATACTGGTAACCATTGTGATACAGTGCCTGAAGGATTTTCCAGCATAGGATGTAAACTCCACTGTGAATCAAAAATGTATACATGCACAACTAATCTTCTGTGGAACCCACCAATCTGTGTCCAAACCACAACTACCACACTAACGCCCACCGTCTCCATGACATCTACAAGCTCAGCTGTGTCCATGGCAGTCACGAACAGCTCCACGGATACCCTCCCCATTGACCCCAGCCCTCTGTCCGATAAGATTAAAATAATTCTAGCCTGGAGCATTCCTTTGGGGGCTTGTCTTCTTGCGGCCTTCATATTTGCAATAATTTGTTTGACACGAAAGCATAAATTGTACAAAGTTAATCCTGTTAAGCCCTGTTAGTACGATTGATGAGTTATAATCAGTTTTGATCTTAACATTGCAACCATACATCTTCTTGCATTTAGATTAAATAAATAAATAAATAATTGTCTGATATATAATTAGAAATGTGATAAGATTATTTACTTAAGATATAAAAAAATAAAATTGATCCATTTACTAAAAAAACCATTCCTTTGAATTGTCAATAAAAAAATAATAACAGAAAACACAATTTTATGCAGTCCAACAAATTTAAAATATTTTCCCGAGGTTTCTTTAGTTTTATACAAATAGGTGTAATGTTATTGATGTGTGTGTTATTAATGTATTCTATGCATATCTAGATAAACTGATTTTTATTAGAAAAGAGATAATTTAAAATATAAATAATACTGAGATATATTAAATATTTATTTTGTCTTTTACTAAAAACACTGGCTGTGAGAAAATTTATTATTTGAGTATTTCTTAATATTTATTAAAGCTATGTACCATTATTGAAATTTTTTGTATATAAAAATATTGTTATTGTTTGATGTATGTATCCACTTTTTTATTATATATGTACATAAATAATTTTATTATAATATATACTAACATTTACAAAATATAAAGTATTTTCATTAACAAGTATATTTATATTAAAAAAATAATTATAAAGCTCTTTAGCTTTAGAACAAAAATAAAACTTAAAACCTTTTTCGTGCAGATTGAATGAAAATTTTAACAGCAATAATGTAAATTAAGGCTATTTTTTTGAATACGTCATTTGAATTCTTATTTAACTGAAGGGAGAGTTCTTTTTTTAACTTTCAATTTTCAAACACTTTAATCACATTTAAATCACATTTGGTTTTGACCTTCTCACCATTTCAACTGGAGTGGCTGTTTTGTCTTCGCCTTAATCAATCTATTTTTCTTCTATCACAACATCAGAGGAGCAATGGTGGCCTCCTGCTTCCATATTATTAAATATTTTTCATAATTAATAAATAATGAATGCTGTAAACAAATATTAGATATTTAAGAATTTATAGATCTTTCTGAAATAAATGGCGACTATCAAAAATTTACTTCTCCACAATAATAATTAAAAATAATGATTTTCAATTTTTTTCAATTTAACTGATCATATATATTTATAGATATTTCATCATTTCAGAATCTTGGCAACGAAATATCTTAGAAATATAGGTTGACACGAAAAGGTTCAAATATCAGAAAATATCCTGTCAAATAACATTTATGAAAAATGGCTGTTGACATTGATAGCAAATTAATTATTTTACCAAAAGTGTTACTAATAGGGACCTTGCATTCTTCAAAACAAAAATGCAAGACCGTATGTGTCCAATCAAACAAATATTGAAAACAAAAAACTGAAATCGTTTTAAAAATCCACATTAAATCTTAATAAAAGTATTTCTGATCGACTTGTATTTCCGAAACTATGCATGAGGCGTAGCACGAGAAAATTGGTCCCCTAAGAAGAAGTTCAGAATTTTTCATGAAATTAAAATGCTGATTGAACATTGTAAAATACTATTTGTAGCATATTGTATCATTCGAAATAAAAATACGTTTTTTCCGCGTCAACCTATATATAAACACGAAAACATTTCACGGCTTAAAATTATTATAAGAATTGTGAAATAAGCTTAAATTGAATAAATTGATCATACATACAAAATAATCAAAATACTAAAAAATAGCTTTGGCAGAAAATACTTCAACATTGTAGGTGGTGCAGTTAACCCCCAAATGAGACATTTGGGGATGTATCTCTGTAATTAACGAAATCCCTCATTTTTGTGATTTCTCTCGATAAAAGAGGATTTCTCTAATCAAGGTGAAACGCTTTTTACTCTGTAGATAAAATAAATATTTGATAACACGATTGGTAAGATATGGTTCGCAAGAATACATAGATTTCACCTTTTTAAAACTAGAAAAACAAAATATTTAAGTCACTGAGCTGTAAATATTTGAGTAAACAAGAATCTGTAATATATCAGCCAATGTTTTTCAGGAATTGGACGAGTGTATATTGTCACTCCAATCCACCAGTTTTAAATATTTATACGTTTAATTTATTTACGATATTTTAAAATAAAATATATGAATTGTTATCCTAATTCATTCACAATTACAATAAAAGTGATTCTACAGTAGCAGGCTAAATTTAATAACGGAAAATGTGATATTTGAAATATTTTATCAATATAAAATATTATATATACATAGATAATTAAATGAATTAAATATACAAATACTTTCAATCTTATACTTTCCCATAATTAAACTCTGAGACAATTGACTTAGGTTCTAATCATTAAATATTTCAATGACGCAAGGTCTAATTGAAAAAGATGTGTACACATAGATTAATATGAAACATTTAATTAAAAAAATATTAAGACTGTTATGAATATCAATTTTGAATATAATAAATATAATGCTTTGTTATAAAACTAGTTCAATTGTTACCAAGAAAGTTGCAAATCATGAATGAACAACGACACAATTTTTGACCCCCCAAAAAAAGAATATTTGTATCAATGTTTAAAAAGAGGAATTAGCTATATTTGGTAACTCAAAATTCAATGAGAAGGTTTCAAAAGTTTAAACAAACAAACTTTAAATTGTCGAAAGAAAACAAGAAAACACCTCAAAAAGGTTACAAAATATAAAAGCAAAGTAAAGCGTTATAATACAAGCACATTAACTGTTACATTTCCGCTGCAAATTGTTGGCAAAAATCAAAAGATTGTCAAAAGAAAATACATGTCCATTGTGCTAGGGCAGGTTTGATCTTGTATTTCTGTATTTCAGTAGTTCTATGTAGTAACGTATAGATTGTCATTTATATAAAAAGGCTGATAGGCAATTCTCTTCATTGCTTACAATAATTCGACATTCTAAGCAAAGATCATGAAATACAATGGAACTAATATGTGACTAAATAAATATTTTAGAAAATGGAAATACCTTGAATCAATCAATGATTGAAAGGGTCGTTCAAAACTATTTGAATTTTGTTTTTTGTTGTGTTTTTATGAGGTTTTGTGCCATATTTAATTGCTGAGATTTTTAATCGAATTTTATTTGAAACTTCCCTTTTCACTTTTTGGATAGAAGAAATTGCGTTCCTCGTCGTCAGCGCAGTAGAGCTCTAGAAAGCGCCTTGTACAGGTCTGACAACAGCACTGAGCCACAATGGACTCTCTCTGATAGCGGACGATGGTTTGACACATGGAATGTGCCATGGAAAACCTTTTGAAGCGGGTCTGTCGATGACTGGTCAGTGACGAAAGAAATTCGTCAGATATGGAAATGTCCGGCTTCATTTGAGGAGACAGGGAGGTCCACTGAAAAGACTCAAGAGGAGTCTCCCGTTTCTGTAGAGCTATAATTTGTGTTGAAGAACGAAATAATTAATCATATAATATAAACATAAAAATATGTTTGTATCATTAAATTTACCTATGACTAATTTGTATTTCTTTAATGTATTTTCAATTTTTTCATAAGACTAATTGAACCTTTTAATTTGTCCTACATTGGGAGTTTCGAATTTCTGTATAAAATTTAATAGACTACTTCATCTTATTTCAAAATTTTTGGGTCCCAAAATTATTTTTAATTTTTTTTCGACAATTAAATAAAAATAAAAATAAAAACAAAAATGTTTAATTAATAAATGAAAGTGTTTTTTTGTAATTTTGTTTTTTGAAATAAATTATCAAGTTTTTCAATTACAAATTTATTTTAGTATTTGACCTTTGCCTCCATAAAAAAAAATATTTTCTATTAGTTATGTTAATGGAATTTATTCGCTTGATTATAATTCGTATTATTTGGATAAAATTGTTTGTACTAATATCTCATATGTCGGAGTGTGTCAAAAAAATCATATATAATAAAAATCCTACAAGTCAATTAAAAATTTCTGAATAAAAAAAAGATCCACTAAACAACAATAAATAGAATTTTTGAATCAGACGTACTGAACACTCGTTTTGTCTTATAGACATTTTATCAATGCAGGAAAAAAGAAAAAGAAAAAAAAAACTAAAAAGTAATAAAATTATTTTAAAAGAAACAGAAAAAAAATAAAAAAGTCATAAACTCAGTATTCAAATGATGAACTTACGTCTGCATCTAATAATATTTTTACCATAAATTAATTTTTGTCGCTATTAAAAAATGCTTTCTTTTAATTTGGTCATACACGGACGAAGGCTTGTAGACAGTCCTTGATTCATTTTAAATAAAATGTTATTCTGTTTAAATATAGTTTCAGTGGTTAATTTTATTTTACTTTTTATTTTTTATTTATATAAATATTGTTATATATATATAATTTACAATTGAAAAGATGTTATCGTTACAGAAATCACTTCGGAATGTTCTTTGGGTGAAAGTTAGAAAACACCCTTAAACATCGAAGAAGTATGGAATTATAATTAATGGAATATCTAAGATAACCTTCAACTTAAACATACCACAGTATTTTGCATCTTTATTTGTAACAGTTCATTGCATAATTCGGAATGGATAGCATTTAATTTAATTAATTAATGATGACAGTTAGTTATCTTAGATAATGTTAAAAATAGAATGTATCTGAAAATTTTAAAATGTTAAACAATTTAAAAAATTAATTGTCAGATAGCAATTCTCTCTTCGGCATTTAATATGAAAAAGACAAACGGACTGGTAATTTGCATTTCATCAATTTTCACCAACAAATATAGAAATCATTTCTTATATTTGAACACATATTATTCACTATACTATTTTCGTATAATATATATATATCTGTTTGTGTTTTTATTTGGATAATATTAATAAAATGTTTAGTCATATAAAAGAGATCAAAATAAAATTAAGTTTCCGATTCTTCGAATAATGAAGTACGTAAAATAGTATTACAAAATCATTTCATTAATTGTAAAAAAAATTTATAGAATTTTCCATTGAAATTGTCAAAAATTTGTTAACCAATATTCTGAACATGTAAATAAATTTTACATAAAAGTACATTAATAATTGGCCCAATTTGAGAGAAATAATTTTAATAAAAATACGATTCGATTTCAAATGCTGCTCACTACTTTTCAAGGCATGATAAATTTATTAAATATTATACAATTTGTACTTGCATTATTTTCTTTTGATTTTTAAGGAGATACAAAACAGGATATTTTTTCTTTACTAGGCTTAATTCCTACAGACTAGATTAAAATATTGGTAGAATTCTTTATCATATCTTCTGACTGTTTCATTAGAAGTTAGCGAGGATAGTATCGTTTCAGCAGACAATTTTTCCACAATAAGTATTTTAATTTACCGTATGAAATGAATTACAATTTAGTCACAACTGAAATTATTTGCTGCTTCGACTTCAATTTATTATAATTGATGAATTATTGCATAAAAATAAATTACACTTACTTATATGAAAATTCAATTTCAATTTCAATACACTGATTTCTATTATAACGATCAATCGCTTCGCTCATTCACATTAATAAAAATTCTCGTAACAAAAAGTAAAACTTTTCAAATATCGTGAAAATAATTAAACATCTATGTGTAAAACTCACTGACATCGTATTATACTATTTTATAATTGCTAGAAAAAAAAATTAATTGATTACAATATAAATTTTCTTTATTGTATTTATTCTATTTTGATTTTACTCAAAGTAGTGTGCCAAAAACAGTTAATGTTTTAAAATTAAAAAACAATTAATAGAAGATCAGTTTTGTGATTTCTGAAGATTCAAAAATAAAATATAAATTTATAAAGGTAAGTTTCATATCAGCGGTTATATAATTATTACACAATACTTTTCTGTTTAAATTTAGTCGTTTATTTTTAAAATAGTATATTTATCATAGATATATACTACTATCTTTGTTTAAGTTTAACTAGAATGGTAATCTAGCTGATTGTTGTCACTTAGTATCGGTTTCTGTCGATCCTGGGAAAAATTCAATATTATTAGTAATTACTGTAGTAATATTAAATTCAATAATTGTTTATATGTATCAATTAAATATATATATTCAGTTAAAGTTATTTTCAAATTATTTAACCAATCAGAACTTTGGATTTGCCATACACGCGATGCAACATACTTTAGTATAGAAATATTTTAGTTCTATATATAATATACAATATCTATGATATTTACAAATTACTGTTAATCTTACATCTATTACAAAACGTTCATAATTTTTTTTAAATTTCACAATTTTTATATAGTGTTTACAAACGATTTAATCAATAGCCGAATAGAAATACTAACAATGGATGTGTTTGTTATACTGTTACTAGATAGAAATTTGAATAGAAGTGAACATGAAGAAGAAGTAGAAGGAGGAGGAAGAAAGATTGTGTTCTTAAATGTGGGGTAATCTTTAACAGAAATATTTTCCAATATTAGTCCAACACACCCAAATCAACGACATTAAAATTCTTTATATTTTTTTAGTTTTTCAAAAATCGTTCAAGTAGTGTATCTTAATGTCTATATAATCTTTTTAAAGGTTCTTTTATATTTCACTGCAATTTTAAGATGACAAATTACCCTTAATATAACGTTAATAAAAATATATGTTTGCAATGAAACAAATATTTCATCTCTTCGCACATAAAATATGTAAAAAAATTAAATTTGTTCATCTGGTGTTTACTGAGTTTACTGAGTCTGCTTATAAATAGGGTAGGAATCGTGACATTTTACAATTTGAAATTTGCAAAATAACATTTGTGTAAATTTAATACGACTAAAAAATTGTGGCCTAATGAATATTTTAAAACTTTCTCATTATATTAAATTTCAAATGACAGAATAATAGATTAGTATCCGGTTACGAATCTCTTTTTAATTAAGTGATATTATAAATATATATTTACGAAGATTTATCTTTAATATCTTGTCAAAAAGGAGTAAAAATATATCAAAATGTAAAAATTTTGAACTTCAAAAATTTGAAGTTGTGTTGATTTATAAAGTTAGACATTTATATAGAGTCCTTTCTGAAATTAGTAAATCATCCTTTTAATGATTCCAACAAAAAATCTATTTTAATTGAAAACATTTTTAAATAAATTTCGCAATCAACATATATTCTGTTGTAACTTAATCATTCCTGTAGATAGTTAAGCAATACATATATTTATTATCAGAGGCTATTTTTGTTAAAATGAGTTTTTAATTTAAATGATGTTGAATCCTCTACAAGGATTTGCGTATTTTATCTAATGGATAGCTTTTATGCAATAACCATCGTAAGAATTTTACACATTTTCGTTATATTAATAAATGTTTTAATTTAAAATTAATTAAAAATAAATATTAATTAATAAATGTTTTAATTATAGGTACCCTTTATTTATTGCAGTTTTGTTGCTGAATGTTATACTGAGAGTATTTTATTTTATTGCATTTAATCTTTGTTAATAATTCAACTTTTAAATAAACATTATTTATTCATCTTCAAATTATTGTCTTGAGAAAAATGTAATACAATTCTTTTTAATTTCCGTACATCTTTGTACACAATACATTTTAGAAGAATGTGTCATTGATATATCTATAATCTCGTGCATTTTTAGGTAGGAGTCGATTTATTTATTTTTATTTGTGTCTACCAAATCCACTTTTATGCTCTTAAGTTAAGCTGCTTTGCCTTTATAATAATTTTAATTTATATATTATAAATTATAACACTTCTAATTTAGTTATTAATAGTTATCTCACAATTTGATGTTTTCATCATTTTATACTTTAATGAGTTTTATTTTAATATTACGAGATTGGTTATTGACTAATACCTCTAATAATTAGATGTAATTACAGTGTTAATGATCAAAAGTAGTTTAATAAATTAATCAGGATGTTGGATACTTAATATATTTGATTGTTTAAACGCGAAATCAAAAGTCAATTGTTTAATAATATGCTAGGTTTTTATAAAAACCTTACTTCTATAAAATAAATAATTTTTTTAATAACTTGTACATTTTTGAAATCAAATCGTAAAATTTAATTTTCAGCTTTCATCAGATATTTTGTAGTAAACGTGAGCAGATAGACTAAACATATAAAGATCATGGGATATTGACATATACAAGTTTACTTAGAAAAAATAGTTCAAATTTAAAATATACAAGAACAAAAATTCTGGAATTTGAATTAGAAGTATTATAATTTTATAACCAAATTATTATTTTTTTAATTTTACATCAAAATAATGAAATGATGAATTTATACTTAATTTTTGTTTTATTATCATTTCTTTTTTCGTATATAATTTAGATGAGTTATTTTGATAATTTGATAAGTCTAAACATCTTGCACAAAGACTCATTTATTGTATTTCAAAATATATTAATATTTTAGAGACTTAATTAATTCGAAGTCTACATCATTATTGTTTGAATGCCTTTAAAATTCTTCCACATTTGTCTTATTGCCTAAATGAAAACGCTCACCTGAATAATCATAGTATACGTTCCGTGTATAGGTTCCACGGTTGCCACACAGTCCGGCCAAGGCTCTGGTCAAATTGATTCCACAGAGTTGATATCGCTTCTCGAAGAAGACTGCACCCGCCATGAAACTGCTGAGATGGGCGACCAGGAGAAGAGTACACACCAATCCCGCGTTCATTTGAAGTCTTCCAGTCGTCATAATTAATGAAATATCTGTTTGCTGAGTTGCTGTGTGTGGACGAAATGACCTGCCGCTTCGTATTGAGTCTTTCACCCGATAGAAATGCTGGGAATAGTGGACTTCGGAATTTCTACCCGGCTTTTTATCATGGACTGAGTCCAGATTTTAGAAGACAGACGTGGTTGGTTAAATAAATCGTTCTGTCCCTCTTCTAATGAATACAGTCTTCAGTTAAAATTAAACCGATGGATACTTTGATGTCTTTACAAAATTACGATTAATTTTATCTTTTTTTGATATAATTAAATCATTTTTTAAATTAATATGAAATTATATTTCAGCTTAACCAATAAGAATCTGCGTGTTAATTGTCTGCTACTAAGCCAATCTTCTCACATATTCACTATTCCCACAGTTCTGTGAAACATGTTTCACTCAAATTCGCGAAGATAAGATAGAATCCTTTTCAATAAAGTATCGCATTCCAGCAGCATTATAAATAGATTTTTCAATTTTAAGACTGACCAAAATGTATTTAGTACGCATATATTTTAATATGTTTCCAAACCTTCCAAATTTAAGGAAGTTCTGTTATTAACACTTTTAATTGATGTCATAAAAAAATTCGAGATTTTTTTACATTTGAATAAAATTGTTTAAATTTGGAGTTATTTTCAAACATACTGTTTAAAATTTAAAATAAAATACATTTAGGAATACGAATAGATAGTAAAATTAGTAATATTTTGATTACATGTATTTTTTTATTATTTGTATTTGAATCATAAAAATAAAACCAAAAAATATATGAAGTTAATGATTTCAAATTGAAATGATCCAATAATGATAACTTTTATAGTACTAGTAGGAAAATCATAATTCGAAATATATATATATATATCTTTTTTAAATGCAAAAAATATTCTTTACAAAAATTGTCTAACCAATCAGATTGTCTAATTGTCAAAAATGGTCCAACAAGTCTAACTACTCTAACTATGTACATTTATATTATCAATTTTTAATACAATTTACAATAAATTAGAATATAATTAAATAAAACGAAATAAAAATAATAACTTCAATTTTTTAAATTAAAAAATATATTAAATAAAATTAAATAGACTAAAATTAATTAATAGTCTTAGCTGTGGATATTATCTTATAAAATATCATTATAAACGTATTTCGTGTTTTCCATATATATTATAAAATAAATTATATTTTGCTTCTGTTTTAAATAATTTATTCTAGTGAATATTAAGATGTCATTCGTTAAATCTGGAGAATTAAACTGAAAAAGAACTTTTACTTAATGAGAATATTGTCTATGTTTAATTAAAGAAATGAGACAGGCAAACCAAGAAACCTACGTTAAAGATTCCCAAAATTTGTTTAAGTTCAGAATAGCTCTGAATAAACGATGGGACTGCAAAAGTACTTACACTTTTATTTTTTTTGAATTTGTTCTCTGTCCACAGTTAAAGTCCTCTTTATAATCCCCAATTCACACGACATTTCCCCAACTAGACACCAGCAAAATTTGTTGATCTGAAGTATATAGTAAAAGTATACCATTTTTACTTTGAACATTTTATTGAATTTTATATGCGACTAAAGAAAGCTTTCTTTTGTTTGTGTAAATTTAATAACAGGAAATGAGGGTTGCATTAATTAAATTAGCATTTTACGTCTCTTTTTTGTTATATAGTTCTCGAAGATTTAATAGAGTCTTAACTATGACTACAAACAATAAATAACATTGGACTCAAGGCAAGTATTAGTAATTCACCCACTCCATTTTGATTCATCATTTTGATTTTTTATATCTAAAATGTGCTCCAGGAAAAAGATTAAACAAAATTACCGCAGTGTGTAGATTTTTCCAATTAAATTATGTGAATGGTACAATAGTCATGTAAATGTATTTTTTTATAAATATACTTAAATACCGATTTTAATGCGCGCATTGGTCTACTTAGATTAGATCAACAGAATCAAATATTTGCATACATTTTAAAAATTAATATTTTGGTTCAAAAGTACTTACTTGACAGTTGACGTCAAAAAAAATTAGGTATTTATTTTTAAATAGCCACGTACTACACGTAATTGGATAAAGCTGATTGTTTTAACTGTATTAATTAATAATTTCATTCATTCATTCATATTTGTGTTATTTCGAGTGATGAGCCTGCAACCATATACGTAATCCTCTAACATTGATGTTCTCAATAAATTATACATTTTCTAAAACTGTGAAATAAAATCGGTAAATCTATTAAATTCAACAATGTGCTTGATTTTAAAAATAATACATTATACTTGATATAAGCATTTGATACAAACAAATTATTGTTACTTATCAGTACACTGTAATTAATTTTTATATAAAAAATAAATAAAAAATTATGTTTATACGGACCGACCAATAACAGACGAAAGTAAAGTTTGTAAAAATTGTACACGAAAATAGCAAGGAAAATAATATTGTAGTCGGAAATAACAATGTCAGTCTTAATTTAATGAACATTTATAAATCTAATTATTAATTCTTCAATATTATTAGCTTTTCTTTAATATTACTATTTGTCATACGAACATTTTTTAAAACCTAAATTGTAGTAAAATACATAATAAGGTACTGGGTACATATTATTAAATAGGAGAATAGACCACATGAGTTTACTGTCTTTCGTAAACTATTAAAATAATTTATTAATTTTTAAAGATTTAATAAATAAATAAAAGCATGTTAAAAATCTTAAGCAATCGGATGATAAAATATTCCAAATTTTTGTATTTATTAATATACCATCTACAGTGAATCTGCAATTGTAATAATTAGCTTTGGGAGGTTAAGCTCGAAAATGTGCAAAACAGATTAATGAAAATAATTAATTTGAAAAAGACAGTGGTAAACATAATCTTGTAAACATAATCAATTTGTAGCTTACGTCTGAAAACAAAGTAACTTTCAAAAACGATTTCTGTTGATGTCACTATGCAAACAGGCAAAATATGTCCCAGAAATCAATGGTAAAATTTTTCAAAAAAGTTTAATAGATAACAATTTCAACGGATTTTGAAATATCTCACTTTGATGTATTCATTATATTTTATAGTGAAAGACAGAAGATTTTAAAACTCCAAAAAGTACAAGTTTTAATTAATCAGTCTGGAATTAATATATTCATTCAATTTGATTAAGAACTTTAAAAAACTTAAATGAATAAAATTATAATATAAAGACAAATACGTTGTAAATCAAAATCTTTTGAAATGTGATAAATGATATTTTTGATTTTTTTTAAAAGTGCGTAAATATATCAATGGTTTGTTTCAAAATACAATTTTTATTTTATTACAATGTTTTAAACTATAAAAAAATGTCTTGTATGAATTCAAATACGGCAATGACATATTATATTAATATCCATTAAAGTAAAATATTTAAATAAATTAAATTAACTTGTCTAATTTTCTCGATAGCGTTGAACATAAAATTTAAATAATTTAATCCGAACTTGGCTTCAAATAAAAATTCCTATATAAAAGATTCATTAACATTTTTTTGTTTCTGTATAATATCTGAATGCTGATTGTCTGTCACTTTACAAAAACTTTTCAGCAAAAATAGATATTTCTAATAAATTATATGATGAAAACAATAAGGAAAGAAATTCAAAATTGTCAAATAAATATTATGTAAAAACTTAGATTAATTATTGTGTATATAATTATTATAATCTTTCAACTTACTCAAATATTCAAATTTTAATGGTTACGTCATTTAATACATGTTCGATCCATCATCCATCATCCAAAATTTGAACATTTTTATTTTTCCTTTATTTTAAAATCCACGTTATTTAAATTATAACTTCAATTTGTACTTTTTCTGGTTTAGTTCAATTGTAAAACTAATAAATATAAAATATATGTTACCATAAATTAACCAACAACCAAAATTGAAAGTCAACAAATTCCTATAACGTTTTGTTTTAAATTTTATATGATTGTTCCAAAGCGGCTATGTCAATTATTTTTGGCAATGTTAAACAAGGTTAGGCAATTTATAAAAAATAATATATTTACAGAAAGCAATTTTTGAAGGCACCGCTATACATCGTTAATATAAAATTATAATGGTAGGTACAATGTCTAATTGGCTAATTCTATAAATATCTATTCATTTTAGTAAAAGTAATTAATTATGGATATCAGTCTAAATTTTATACTAGATGAATGTTTGCATATATATGCCATAAATATTTTATCGTGTATAGTGAAATTAGCAAACATGAGGCTAAAAATAACGAATATACGTTTATTATATCATATAAATGTTAACCCTATATAATCGATTTTGACAAAAAATCGTAACTGCATTAGTTATAGGTTGATACGAGTCTATATCTCTCTTTTGTATGAAAGTGTAACCATAAGTTTAATACCATTAATGGATCCTTTTTTCCGATATTTATAATGATTTTGTGCAAATTTTTTATAAAGAGCCAATGTAAAAATATACACTAAAGACCTTTTAAAATGTTATAAAGAGTTATTTATATACCTCACGAATCAATAATAAGTATTTTAAGGTATCGTTGATCACCTCCTATACGACCAATTAGACTTTATTGAAAGGATATCATTAATATAGTGTAAATATTAGAATAATAATATAGAATAAGCCGATTAGACAATTAATATAATGGGATAATCCGTACTTCATAACTTCATTAACTTATTGCGGTATAAACAGCAAATACATTTCGGCAAATGTCTGTTAAGTAATGTTAAAGTCCCATTCGGGTGTTTGACCTGTTTTCAATCAAAATTATCCAAGTTAATTTGGAATCTAATTATGATAATATTAGATCTCTTATTTATTGTAAATGAATATAATATATTATTTTTATTTCATAATCAATTTTTAGCCTAGATATAAATATCCAAAATATAAATAATGGATTTGGAGTAATACGTAATTAAAATTCCATTTTAGAATTTAATCCGTAATTATTCCTTATAAGCATTTAAAAGTGAACTATAGGACAGGAGTTAAGCTTTCCTTCTGGTGACTTTAACGAATTAACCTATCTATTTAGAAAACGTGAAACCCTCTTAATATTATGCGATTTAGTAATCTAGTAGGATTTCCACTGATTTAGATGGAACAGAGATATTTTGGAACACATTTTTTACTGCATATATAAATTATTATTTGACATTTATAAAGTGTGAAGGAGTTAATATGAACTTAATTATAATAACACATCATTGGGATGAATTCATATATCCAAGGAAATAAAATTTCGTTATCAGTTTATTTATTTTCTAGTTTATCATTGAAAAGGGTATATTGTATAATTTTATTGTATGGTAAAAATTATTTTTATTATCTATTTTACTTTTAAGTAATATTTATTGTTGTATTTTAATTATTTGTTACATTTTTAAAATTCAAAGCCATTTTTGATAGTTTAAGTCTTTTTTTATTGATCGTAGAAATGGAATAAAATAAGTTTTAATTAATGCTTAGAATTTAATTTCAAAATAATTATTCAGTATTAATAACATTTTTATTATGTCTAAAATTTTAAAATCGTTCAAGCTCTGATTTGCGGTAACAACAAAACTTCTATGAAAAGTAAATAAAAAGAAATTAGAGATTAAGTAGAAATGTTATGAAAAACATATTCACACAATATGGAGAAGGTTGAAGCAATTTTTATAATTATTTTAACTAAAAACAGAATGTAATTCGTATAGGAAAAAACAATGTTACAATAGATATAGTTTGATATAATTTGTCTATATACTATTTATATACGAATAACTTCATTCATTTTACTCCTCAACAGAAATATTAAATGCGTTTTAGTTTTGTACAATTTCATTAGAACAATAGTACCCATTAGTACTCATCTTTAACTCCGGTTATTTCCTAATTGAAGAACATTTCTAGGATATATTAATTGAGTAAAGTAAAGTAAATAAACAAATATATTATACAATACAAAACAAAATGTATAATAAAGATATAAAAAAAAACACTCCCTGTGATAAAAGTTACGGCTCAAAATAAACTACAATATACAAACCAAGTTAAATTTTAAAAAAATGTCTGAATTGTAATTTATTTTCACCGCTTAATTTTTTCAAAAAGAGTGCTTTTATTTTGCTTTTATTAAACATTTAGTAGTTTTGCACTGTATTGTATATTTTTATTGTGTGTTCCTCTGAATACTCCGCCATATTAGATAAAGTTAAATATAGTCATTTTTGTGATTTTTTGGTATATTTTAGCGTAAATTTGAAAACAAAATTTTTTTTAAACTAATTAATAAAAGGTTCATGATTTTCCAAAAGATTAATTTCTGATTTCAATAGAAACCATATTCTACTTTCAATGTTATAGCTATTATAAATAACTGTTGAATAATCAAACAATATAAATGAAGCCAATTTTGTTTACATAAATTTCAAATGAAAATAAAAAGAGATATAACAGATGTTTTAACTGTTGTCATGAGATGGATACCCCATAATATTATTATTAAGACAACAACAATATCTCGTTCCCCGAAAAACAACCCACGCATTTGTAATAATTAGAAGAAGAATTAATGTACATATATGGGAGGTACACATTGTTTGATCATTCTAAATCATTTTAAAATGGATTAAAATAAATATTTATATTTAAAATTAAAATTAAAATTTAAATTGAAATAAATGTTTTAATAACTATTTAATAACAGAATAACTCTTTTTTTCTTTTTGATTACAAAAATAAATATTAAAAAATAAATTACTTCTGCGTCACACAGCTTGACACCCCTCCCTCCCTCCCACAAGCAAACGTCACATAAATATGACCTTTTCCAAATTTTTAAAAATAAAACAAGTTTCTATTATTGTAATAAATTTTCCTGAATGACCTTTTATTTTATAAAAATATATAATCCACTTTACATGCTCGACCATACCCGTTAGTGTTTTTTTATGATTTCCATACAGGATACAAGATTTACAACACAATAATAATTCTGAGTGCTTTTATTATGTACAAGACACATTACCAAACTACAATTAGTCTTCCGTTAACGTATTGTGTATGGGCTCCAACACAGTATATTTTATTGATTGTATGTGGTTACAATTAGAACACCTAAAACAGCGCATGATAAAAAAATTTCGTCTTCGAGTGTGTAGTGGTTCAAAGTTCTGCGAGTTCTACACCACTCCCCATTGCGTGACGTTACAGTTCAACGGGAAATTGTTCTATAATGACATTTCTGTCTTAATAAAGGTGTACATATTCCCAATTTTTTTAATATCAAACTCATCTTCTCGGTTACAAAAAGCATTACGGTTTCCATGTAGTCATAAACCTTGAATATTATACTGTGTTATATGGGAATACTACTATTTTTACAACAAAGTAGTAATTAAATACCTTATAATAATGTTTTAATTAACAATTAATTAGAGGTCATTAATAAAGTCGAAAAAAATTTAATGATTTCGTCCGATATCTAAATTTATTATTGAATTAACCCGTATTGCAATTTATATTGAATTCAATTTGAATATTTTAAATAATTAAATAATATTTTACATCACATAATTTGCAAAGTAAACTAACACAACCTTTTTTCTATTTGTCAGCGGGAATTCATATTAGAATCGCATCAAATGTAATCTATCTTACTTACTTTCACTTCAGTGAGCACCCAAAATTGGAGCTGATTTTCGAAAGATATGCTTAGTAAACACACATCACCCCATCTGCATATGTAGTTCAACTAGCTCCTAAAGCTTGCTTGAAATTTACTTACTAACAACACCCATATATAATTATATTCGATCGCAAGTTTACTCTCTTTCATTCAGTGGTTCTCTTTCTTTCTGTCTGTCTCTACCCCCTCGTTCTCTCTCTCTCTCTCTCTCTCTCTCTTGTAGCCACATATAGGCTCAGAGACTAAAAGTTTGTCCTTTTAAAAATAAGATGCCAATCGGTTTATGTTCCAAGGTAAACATAAAATATTTGTGCGGCACACTACATTACACCATCACTCTAATCATCAATTTAGGTCACACAGACGTGTTGCTGACGACTCGTTGAAATTTTACAGCTATAAATTTGTAAGTTAAGTTACTCATTTTAATTATACTGTTTAAATATATTGATGATATTAATATAATTTATAAAAACTGGTGTCCCTTTTTTAATTGAATATATATTATATAAATAAAAGTAAAAACATTTTCGCTGGAGTATAAACCACAATAGTTGAATATTATTGTTTCAAATATTTAAACATTTAAGAAGGTCATTTTATTTTTTAAAAATACAAATAAAATACAATAAAAGTAACATAAAAACACTCTCATTGTAAAATTTATAGGTATACAAGAAATACATTTTTATGAATTTGTTTAAAGGAACAATTAAGTTATATAAATATATACTAATTTTTGACTGATCTGGAAGTCTTTATCCATTCTATAAAAGAATCTTCAATATTACATGGAAAATGTTTCTTTTTAAATTTAGTTACCGTAATCAGGGGCATCTATAGAATTTTTTTTGAAAAGGGCAGCCAGCCTACTTAAATCAGTTATATTTTTGGAGGTATTATTTTTGTTTAATAATTAGTATTATAGATGCTGTATAAAAATACGATAAAAATGTTATTAACACAAAATTTATTAAAAAGAAAAAAGTACAAATTTGTAAATTATTGAATCATAAAAATTAAATCTTTTAACTGAAATTTATACATACATGAACATGTCACAGAGGAACTCTCTTGAATACATATAAAAAGAAAAACTGATTAAACAACATTTTCTTTTCTCTGTTCACTTCTTCGTCGACCACTATCTTTATTACACTCAAAATTTGTTCGGTTGCCTTCTCTAAATTCCTGACAAAGAGTTCTTATTCGCACAATACTGACGCAATCATCCGGCCATGATTTATTTACAATTTTATGTATTTCTGTTGCATCGCCTCAAACTTTCAATTAAAAAATATAAATTTTCTTTAGTACAATATATTGAGTAGAAATTTTGAATTACGGGAGTAAATTAAAACTTGTAATTTTTAAATTCAACTTTTAAATAAATTTAACCAAAGAATATTTAGTTTTATAAATCAATCATAGATATATATAAATATAGAAACAGATTTCTCTGGTATATTATAAACAATACATAAACGTTACCATAACAGGTATATTTCATAAACATTTACAGTGTTTACAAAAATCTTTTTATCATATTTTTTGCCGCTTGTTTTTTGTGATACAACATAAAAAGGGGGCAATAGTAGCACCCACCTTTTTGAACAAAAGGACAAATAGCTATATTTTGAAATGTGGATATTTATGAAATTATTGTTTTTTACATTTGTACTACAAATATAGAGACTAATAATTAATTAATAATGAATGTTTAAAACTAATGATTTTAATCACCTCTACTTATAGTGAAAGGCAATTGTTCAAATTGTCAAACAAATATTAGCATTACTTAGTTACCTTTGGTGAAATAAGCCCACAATAAGCTTATTTCATGCTTACATGCTTACAACTATAGGTGTCATTAATTTTGACATCGAAGAGTTCCCTATATAATTTTAAAACATTATAGAGGTTTAACCTTGTTTTCTAAAAAGGCACTACTTTCATGAAAAGGCACATATTATTAATTATAGTCTGTTGCATAAATTTATTTGCAATTTTTCCCAAAAGGCATATTTTTCTAATATATAAATAAAAAATTTGCCTAAAAAGGGCGCTTCATTTGAGCGCACACAACGACCCCCCCCCCCCCCTGGGGCCACCAATGTAGTAATTTCAGCGGTAAATTTATTATATAGGGTAATTTTATTTTATTTTTATGGTATAATTTTTAATGTATATATTTACCTTTCATATATTGCCTCTCTCTACTTTGCCAAGTATATATGATACAATTTTAAAATTAAACTTAATTTAAATTGGTTTCTCAGATTTAATATAAAATTATTTATTCTATAACAACTATTATTATGAACTATCTGACTTCAATACACTCATATAGAACGTTGGTGCACGAGAATGTTAACAAATTAATTAATTTTGTTAACTTACTATTTTAAAAAGAATGTGTTAAAGAATGAAATTATTAACAACTGAAATTGGAAACTCCGAAATATTTTTTTAATACGCATTTTCTGTATTATAAGTATCATATATTTACCATTATGTATACTATTGTATATACAGTATGTATACAGTAATATGTTATTTATTAGAATAATTCAGCTAAACAAAATTTACTGTCTTTTGGTAATGAGGTATTAAGAGTAAGATATTACTATACTATTTGTAGTGTGGTTTTCTTGCTGCACTGAGTGAATTCACAAAGTTTGCTTTACAGTGTACAGCTAAAAAATGTTGTCGTTGAATTCTGAATGTATTTTTATAATTTTTCCTAAATTCTAAAACACGTTTATATTTTTATAGTATATAGGTACCATATTTATGCTGTTATAATTATTATGTTATACATATACCATCAATATTCTGATGCCAATGTATTATATAATTATGTACCGCATATTTGGTAACTATATATTCTACATTAATGTTGTTGACATTTATTAATTATATGAAGGTATTTGACAGCGGCACGTATAAGGGTAATTTATCCATTTTTAATGAAGTTGTAAGCATAATACAAACTAGAGGTAGCTATTGGCTTTGTATTCCTGCTTATCCTTGGTTCGTATTTCAGCAAAGTAAGGCACCCACTTGTTGATCTTTTCTATGGTCAAGGTTTCAAAAGAAGACTGAGGAACGCGTGAGGTTGAGAGACGAAGCTGAGCATTTTTTTCTTGAACCCAATCATTCCATAATTTAAGAACATAGATGATTTTCCTCGACGTATTTGTACTTATATGATGCTCTTTCAAAATATTTATAGCGTATTCCGATTCGTTTCCAAACCTCCAGTCCGCACTGTCCATATCATCATCATTCTCAGTATCACCACATTCCAAAATAAATTCGACCACATCGTCTGGTACGGTTTCCATAATCAATGAATGAAAGCTCTTGCTCTTGTTATTTATTGGCTAGGTAAGCTGTGAACAATAATCATATTATATAATATAGTGACATCCAAATCAATTATTGGCTGGTTACATTATAAACGATCATATTACGCAATATAGTGACATGCAAAATTGTATATTTTGATTCACAGGATGATAAAGTGAAATATTTATCCGTCTACACCAACTATGATTGGAAAAATCAATAAATGGATAAATGTGTTAGTAGACTTGATGCTATGCCAGGCTCGATTATAATCTTCGCGCTCAGATGATAACCTCGACTAGCATACGTATCTCGTCTACTAACTATTACATACAATATGCTGCATACGTGTGTTGTTGTGCTATATTATAAGTATAAGTATCCAAAGACCAAGAAGAACAAGATTTGTCTGAATTCACACAGACAGTAATGTTGAGTAGTATTTGGTAACTATTTTTCTATATACCGATGACTTTATGTAAATAAGAATCTTGGTTAATTTACTCACAACAATAATAATAAAAATACTACTGAGCAGAGTTAAACCCATGATTGTAATAACATGCTGGCTCAGGTTTAAGGGTTTCAAATCAATCTATGAGCTAGTATTTGAATTTGTCAGAGTAGCTACAGCCAATCTTCGTCTTCGTCTGCGTTTCCAATTCTATTGTCATGCATACTTTTATCCTTACCTCTTTCAAGTTATTTCTGCATAGGTACGTTTTCTATGATGATCCCCAAAGATGAAATCAATCAGTCGTCTGACAAAAATCTTCATTCCCGGCCCAATTTTAATTATAATGAATAATTTTAATTAATTATCAAATTTCTCAAAACGCTCAATTTGAGTAGCAATACTTGAAATTTACCTGAAAATGAGCTCATTCGCTTACAAATCCCTCTTTATTGAAGGCGAACTGCATTCCTAAGTGTTGACTTATTAGACTTTAACCGAATTTCGTTGTAAATGCACTCGAACATCTCAACAACTTTACATATCCATATTTAAATGACTTGACTTTAATTTATTGAAGTGTACTTGTTTAATTTACCATAACAGCGGAAAGTGTGCTTCATCTTTTAAAAGCTATTTTATTATAAATTGGCAGAATGCTATGGGTATAGCATGAGGGACGTTAATTAGAAGATATAAACAATAACTTTTAATTAATCAAGAGTCTGTTGATTGATTATATGTTCAACTTGGAAAACAGTCTTATTCTTGTTTTCATGAATAGATAACTTTGATGAAAATTGCATTCAATTGAAATGTGATTTTTCCCAATAATTGGATCAGATGATATCAAAAACTATAATTTTGAATAAAGACAGATTTTATCGAATTATTAAATATGTTATATAAAAATTATTGGGATTAAATTCAGATTTGGACAGTGTTAGTTCTGAGATTGATTATAACATATTTTTCTATTTGTGATTTTATCATCACTCATTTAATAATGTCGCAAGTTTCATAATTGAAATGTATAGTTTAGATTAGATTCAATGAAATACTCATTTATTTAATCTAATCAATAAAAAACAATCGATAAGGCAATTATATTAATTGATTTAAAAATAGAATTCCATATATTTAAATATTGTGAAAATTATGATATATGAATCAATTAAAAGATTACAAATTTGTTGAATAATTTTGTTAGTAAGCTAGACAACATCAAATTATGATGTTATCTTTTTATTTCTTTTTATGAAAATGTATTTTAGTTATTAATGCAATCAGTTTGTAGTTTGATTTATTAAATTGTATAAAAACAGAATATTAAATATTTTTATCATTTCGGAATTTAAATGGGAACTCTTTAAAAGTTTAGGGTCAAATTTATAGAATGAAAATTAATATATTCAAATATGTTATTCTGGAATTACTATATGTTATTTATTCATGTTCTCCAATTTCATTTATATTACAATTTAAATAATTCTACACGAAGTAAAATCGATCATTCTATCTGATATATACAGACTTCATCAATTTATTGAAAATATAGCTATACTTAATATATTATTTAATTTAAATGTTAATATCATAATATATATTCTAGTCAAATCATACAAAAAATATAATTTTATAAAGTATAATTTAAACATCCTTATATGTAATCTCTCATGACACATTAAATGCACATTTTCTATCTCTATAATTGATATTTTATATACGTAAGTAAATTATATTTGGGTACCTAATGATAAAGGTTCTTAATTACCCAAACTTATTAAATTATTTTCCTTGAATTATTTCCCACTTATTTAATTGCCATGATTCCATTAGTATTATCGAAATAAATGTACCTATATATTGATCGCATAGAATACACTAAAATCTTAAAACAAAATTTCTCATGTAGGTATATATTCCAGGCATCAGATGTATATATATAATTATTAGAAGATTTCACACTTATTCTATATGTTATAATTTTAATAAAAACGTTTAATTATCTTTTAAATAGATGAGAAGAAACGCATGAGAAGAAATGTAATTTAAATGTACCACAATTAAATTTGGATATTTCAAATTGAAAATGTGATATGGATTTTTCTAATAATTACCGTTTAATATAACTTATATGATGTTTATTAAATTAATATTAAATTCTTAATAAATTAATATCATTTGTTAACGTTATGATAATATTTCATAATAGTCCGGCAGTGAAATGGCGATTTCACCCCTAACCCAAAATTTCCGGATATAGATTTTTTTCTCTATTGTTGTATAGGACCCTTGTAATGATATCCAGGGTGATGTGAAGTTCTCACCCTTGTGAAAATTGAAATATTGACATTTGAAGTTGATGTGATATTCACAGCAGACCAACAGCTCTACCGGGTAGAGCAGTTCATGTTGTGTGGGAAAACCAAGCTCTATTCGGCGACATCTACCTTCGATAAGGTGGAATGCATCTCCTTATGTCTTATGTCGGCTGGATGGTTCTGGCATTGTCGAAATCCTCAGCGTTTGCTGGTGTCCTTGCTGGTGTACTAAAAATGTTTACTGGCAAGAAGTATCCTGATAATGTACGCGCCCTGCGAATGGTGGTAGAGGAATTCATCAGACCATTCTTCTAAACACAGAACATGCTATGCATGGGTGATCTCCAGCAAGCATTGAAGGATGCAGCATTACACAGTCGAACAGCCAAGCTATGGGTCAACTGTTTCATAAAGCCAGTCTTCATTATCATGAAGTACGTTAGAGCAGAGAGGGAAGCGGATTAGCCACTGCATCTAGATGATGCCCTCTTCTTTGCAGCCTCTCACTTCAATTATGCTCGCTATGGACTCTACAATCTACGTGAAATGACAGCAATGCCAGAAGATGTCCGCCAACATTTCATGAATGGTGAGCACACTATGCATCATAACCGTGGATTTTTCATTGGGATATGGAGCGAAATGGCGATTAAGACCACATATATGCGCTATGGTCACGGGCAGAGGGAAATTATTGGAATAACTTTAAATCCGAAAACGTTGAAGACATGGGTATAGAGTTTGCATGAATCAATATGAATCAGATGAGGAAACAGGAACAACACAGACCAGCATCCCAAAACCACAACAAGGAAGAAACAAGGGTCAGAGTCAAAGCCATCGCGAAGTATAGGAAGAATCTTCGAGACAAACTGTGGGTATGCATTGACCCGCTTCACTCTGAGAATAACCAAGATAGCCTTGTAAATATCGTGACTGGACAGGTGCTGTCACACACCCTCACTGAAGGTCGGCAATGTTATCGCACTCGGTACCGCGCATATGGAGGAATTTGAGCGAACCTGGCCATCTAGCTTCCATGAAACACTTAACAAGTGTGTGAAAATAATGGCACTCACAAAGAAGAATGGAAAAGTCGGTGACATGAAGATCCTTGACACAGAGATGATATATGTATGCTAGAGCTATGCAGCCAAAGGACACCAACAATCTCATGGCACATGAACTAGCCCCACGACCAGCCTCAATGTTTGAGAGTAGTGGATTAATGAAAATAGCCAAGACCAAATCTGTTCTAAAAGATAATCTGAGGGTCGAGGTGGCAAGTAAGTGCGCAGTTGTTCATGCCTCATTTCTGGAGGTAGTATCAAATAGTCAACCAGGAATGACAGATATCAAGGACCCAGATGACATCTTGAAAATGATAAAGTGTTCTTGTGAGAGTGTAACTCCTTTTCAGTCAAAGAGATGTGGATGCAACAGTGACAAGTATGGCTTGCACTTCATTTTGTGCATGTCAAGGTAGTGATGGTTGCTTTAATGAAAAGACGAGGGAACGCATCCAGGCAGAAGATACATCAACTGATGACAGTGATGAGCACACATAATGTTTTATTGTAATATATGTTTACACACTAAAACCATGTTTAAATTATATTTTGAAGCTCAGATATGAATAAATATGTTTTCAGTGAAGCCCGAATATGTTAGTGGAGGGTACTCAACTTCAAACGTGAATATTTTATTTGGCCCAAGGGAGAGAACTTCACATCACCCTGAATATCATTATAAAACACTAAATAAAAGATAAAAAAGTATGTCTAGGAATTTTGAGTTTTATGAGCTGTACTGCCGGACTAAAAATGTCGCTACTTATTGATTGCTGAAAACAATCGAATCAAAATATGAGATCAATTTAATAATATGAGGGGGGATGGCTTCAATATGTTATCGGACTCGATATCAAAGCAATTACTGAACGTTGTCATTCAAACAGAATATGGTTTCTTGATACTGTGTGAAGGTGTTGTCATAGTGGAGCACCATAACTGGCCGCTTCTAAGACATGAGGTAAGCACTGCTGAGTCGTGTACCAGTCTGCAGTAACAGTTTTTTGATCTTCGACAGGAACAGTGACGAGATGTCTTATTGCAGGGGAAGCAAATGTGACCAACAATGTGACCACCAATGTGTCCAACTACTTTCTAAGAACACAATTTAGGGGAAGTGATGTACCAGATGTAATCCACTGAGAGCATTTTTGGGACCCACGTTTCATAGACTGTAACTATACGACGATATCTACCACAGGGATGACACCTTACGACATGTTACTGACATGTAATTTTAAAATTGGAATTATGAAGCTATCCATTGAGATATTGACTTGACATTTTTTAGCAATATGCTAGATAGTGTCTATTGCTCATAAAAATGCTTAGATTATAAGTGTAGGGTATTGCTTTCATATCAAGTCCGATAACTTATTGAAGCCCCTCGTATATATAATTATTAAATTAATATGATTTAATAAAAACAAGAATTGATTGTTGTCATTTTCATAATGATTATTCAATAATTATTGAATGTTTCACACTAAAATTTATTTTCATATTTTTTAATTAAAAAAAAATAATTGTGTCGATTAATGTTTATATAATTTGCAATGTGTTCAATCTTTTACTTAAATAATAAGAAAGTATGATATCTTATAGATGTTTATTCATCACTTGTTTATAGAGAGACAAACATCTAATTAGAAAAAAATATTTCTTATCGAGCCATAATTGAGAATTTTTTTATAAGGATGTACTCAAATGATTGTTTCCATTGTATAAATCGTTTATTCAATGAACGGTTCTCTTTACAATTCTCTTAAATTCCCGGGAGATTTTATCGAACATTCATGATTCTCAATCATCCTTAACTTTAAAAGGGGACCATAGGCCATAAACTGCTTGCAAGAGGGCTGTCAGTTCCTATAACAGCCGGACGAAAAGAAAAGAACAATTTCATCAATCGTAGGTCTTATCAAAATAATTATTAGTCAAAAACAACCAAATACTTGTCAAGTAATATAGCTAGTTATCAATTTCTTTTAACGGAAATAGAGGTATTGACAATTTTGTCTAGTCGAGCAAGTAAAGAGTAAGCATTACATTTTGTGCAGAATCTCCATCCGTCCTAAATTGTTCAGTGACAGTCATCAACAGATGGTAGAAATTTGAATTAACCACAGAGTCAGAGAGTCTCAAAAGATTCTCACAACTAATGAATCAAATAATGTAATCACATATCACCACCAACCAAATATTTATGTTTATACGATTATAAACAGACCCAACACTAATAGCAATAGATATATAATAATTATTTTTTTTTATAAATTTTTTATATCTAACACTATTTTTTGTTAGATATAGAATAGTTTTGAATTGTTATTAGAGTTAGTGTAATATACATAAATGAGTTGAAATACATTGTTCAAAGTCAGTTTTAAAAATATGATGAGAAAAATATTCACACATAGTTCCAAATTGCATTTTCTCATTTCTAATTTAAAGAGGGATTGGATTAGGTCTGAAGTTTCTTGACTAATCATGAAAGAGTATATATTTATAGATAGTATCCTTTTATACTACTCACATATTCTCATAATGGCAATTTGTATGGTCTATATTTAATAATTGCACACATGGAAACTGCGTTATAGATTAATATTGATTGCATTTAAAAAAATCAATGTAAACTAATAAAAGTGAGCACAATAATATGTGAATATTTTTTTTGGCTAGATATAAGCAATTTCTTTATACAACAATAGCACATTACCACAATACCACTTTTCTTATCTTTTAACCTGATTATTGGATATTTAGGGGTTGCCTTTAGCATTAACTAATATATACGTGATATGCTGTTGATTAATCATAAATAATTGATTTTTATACCAGACACATTGTGTGCTCAGTACAACAGATGTTGTACATTTATTAGTAGCAACGCATTCAATAAAAGAAGAAATACTGTGGACTGCAATTTACTAATAATGGCGGCAAGATAAAAGCTTTTCCAATATAAGCTAATAAGCTATTCTGAATAAAATTATTGTCTTTTATAGACCAAGACAACGTATACCTACGTCTTTAGTGTGTAAATGTGTGAGATGGTTAATGATTTTTTGGATTTATTTAGTCATTAAGGTCAACTTTTTAACTTCCAATTCTTCTTTCCTCTTTCCTCAACCCGAATAAGTACTCGAAAGCATTGATAGATTATGATAAAATTTTTCATTACATTATTCATGTGCTTGGTACTTAGAATCTTGAAAGTTAAAATTTTGCATAAAAAATCTTTTTTTATACATATTGAAAAGGGATGGTTTTGAGGTTTTTAATAAATTTTTAAGCCGTGGACGTCGCGCGCAATTGTCATATTTATACAGAAAAATAAAATTTTTGAAATCATTTTTCATACATTTATTATTTTCTTTGCTTCTTCATACAAAAAGAAGTGATATTAGCTCAATTTCATTAAAAAAAATATATCTGTACTTATTTATTTATTGATTATTATTAATTAAAATTATTATAAGATATAACAACAGAGCTTCAAGGAAAGAAAAATTACAAAAACAATTTGTAATCTATATATATATATATATTGTAGTTCCACTATTTCGAAATTTAAAATATTGTGTAGGTATTGCATGATTAGATATATCGTCTAATGTACAATGAACATTTTGCAAACTGATAAAAACCTTGCTGTTTTTAGTTTCAAAGTTTTCATCATTACAATAAAACCATTTGTTATTATTTTGAACACAGCCAGTTAATGTCCACAATATGATGAATTTCCAAAATGCAAAAAACTGCATAGGTATTGATTAAATGGGTCGCCTATTTTATTATCATTTATTTTAAAAATTAAATTTATGTATTTAAATCAATATATCATATTTTCATTTATTGTATTATATATTACTTAAAGTAGTATAAGATTATTATATGTTACAGTCTATATATTTGAAAATATTAATGTTATGTATTTCGTATTATTTTTATTGTATATAAATGATTCTATTTATTATACTCTACATTTTAAAACAAATTAAAACAAAAACGAAGCCCCTTTAAGTAAGTAGTATGAGAATATTTACAATTCTACAGTATACAATAAAATAAACTATACAATAAACTAAACGTTGTTTGAAAGAAAAAAAATTTTCTACAAAATTTACTTCAGAATATTTTTAATATGTTCCAATTTGAATTTTTCTATATTTAATATTACTGTATTACAAACAGAAATAATTTAATATTGAAATACATTGCATAAATATGGAATATATATAGATTTAGATCTATTTAAAATTTTTCACACTTAGTGCACTCTTATTAGTGTGATTCGATTAACAAATCGTCTTTCACTTGTTTTTTGTCGTCAATGATATATTGAAAAGTTCACCTAATATGTATTCTAATACAGTGTATGTAGCGTAGACGAAAAGCGATTTGTGTGCATTTCCATATGACCATATTTTCTTAATTATATTTCTGATCAACTGCCTTTTTCTCGTCAAGAGTTAAAAATTACCAAGAGTTATGCCCGTATAGTAATCTCACCTCTTTCAACTACGATAGTCCACACCCTAACTGTAGTAACCTCGGTTAATGTAGGTAGATACTGTATTTTTAGACGTATACTTAAAGCTTGTTGAAATTATGTTGATCATCATATCTTTCTCGTAGGCCAGGCTTTAATCCATATATATCTCTTATTTATATTGACATCAGAAGACGCTGAACCAAGCAGGACGCTATTTACCTGCAATAAACATCACTGCAGCAGTTTCAAGAAAGGATTACCTGACTGAGTGTTTGAGAGAGATATATAGTAGAAGATTCGAAGTGAGAAAACGCGTCAGGACAAACTAGATCTGATCACTGCATCATCATGGATTCCACCAATCAGCGGTCGCCAATCGGCGGCAGTAAAACATCGAGCAATAATAGTACCGCTCAGTCGAGTCAAAAGTCGGCCTCTCCACTTTCGCGATTATTGAAGCCCAAATCGAATCCCACCTCTTCGGGTATGGGCAATGAATCGTCGACCTCAATCTCGAGTGGCAAAGGTGGCGGCGGTGTCAGCAGTGGAAATGGGATCATGTTTGAGGGTCGCCTAATCACAGCGGTGAATATTCGAGAAATGAAGGAAGATTTCAAAGGTCAGATAGACCGTCAGGATGTGCAACTGGAAGACATCAAATGTGCACTCCACGAAGCGGAGATGAAGATTCGGGAATTGGAACAGGAGAACTGTGAGTTGAAGGAGCTTCAGCAAGGGGACAGGTTCTCTGGAAGATCTGGAACAGGTCCACCTGCCACCGATGGAATAGGAACTATTGCAAGTCGAAGCAAGAAGCAAGGAGTTTCGGGAGAGAGTGGTCAACAAACAGCTGTCGAATTAAAACATCATCCGAAAAATGAAAGGTGAGAATTTTATCTAGTTTGTAATTAGAATATTTTCTCAATTTTGTTTTATAATGGTCCGAATTTTTTACATTTTAGTGTATACAACATTATGTATACTATTATTTAAACAATTTAGTTTATTTAATAAAATCTAATTTGTTAAAAAATGACTATTGATATATTTTAAACTAATCAGTAACTACTTATGTGAAGGTAAGTCGAACATTAGTAAATTTATAAATGACTAATATCTTTATAATGAATTCTAATTCTTTTAGTAATTAAAAATTAATGCTTTATTGATAGTATGTTCAATACCATCTTTTATATGAACAAAAAAGAAGTATAGGCTACATCGCGTCTGTATATAATAAACATTTATTTAATATTTCTTAAATATATTGATTATATATGCATTGAATACAGCTCACAGATTAGATATTGTCTTTGCGTGCAATCATTGAATGAAATCTAACATTCTATTGAGTTAATATAATCAATGCAAAATTTACATGTATATATACAATATATAAAACAATCCAATATCGCTTAATTAAGATATTTAATCATGGAATCAGTTTTATATGCATTATTTAATTAGATTAATAATATTAATGAATGCGATGTCAGATACACTTATATGAGACGATGTTTTAGTGGATTGGATACCAAAAAATATGTTGTAAATTCTAATTTTACAATAGTTAATAATCAACATATAAAAACTGTTCATGTAAAACCTGTTCAAACGTAAAAATATAGATATTTGTCAATATTTCTAAATAACATAATCACTCTGGTAAATAATCTGTTCCAATTACTAATTGTGATATCAAATTATTGCAGTTTGTATTGCTTCACTGCATAATAAAGAGAACTAAATATAGTTGTCGTTGTCAAAAAAAACTATATCCACATATAGTTACAACCCCATAATTAATAAAATGTTTGAAAACTCATTTACGAGACTGGTTTTGAAAAGTTGTTAGTTTGTTGTTTATAATAAATATGTTTTTTTTTATAATATTCAATTAATTGAAACAAGTGAATTTAAAACAATTTGGTCGACTAGATAACAATTATTCTGAAAATGATATTTAATTTATGATTTACAAAACCTTTAATAAATATATTTTTATTATTTTTCGAAATTATTAAAATATATCTGATAGTTATTTCACAGTTGCTTATAAATTGTATTAATATAAGAATAGATAAAGGAATTTTGTTTTTATTTAAGTTACATTTTTTATAAATAAATGTTTCATTAAAAAATTCTTGATGGTGTATTTTTGAAACTATATTTAAACATTAGATGAAGATACAGTATTTACCTATATATACCTAATAATTTGAATCACTGTTCATATAATATATATATATACAACTATTTTTATTAAATGCTTTCAATACTTCTATATTCTATAAAATAATCAAAAAATTGCCCTAAATATTCACCATGAAGTATATACAAAACTCTGATTTATATTTTGATCAAGAATTTCATTTTTCTGCCTATATATAGTCTTCCACACACCTGTTTACATGTTTTGATAACTCGAAAATATTTACAGCCTTGAAATGAAATTACACTTGTGTAGCTAAATATGTAGTGTATATACAACTGACTGCATTTAGGTACCTCTATATTGCAGTCAGCTACAGAACTATATAGCTGAAAAATTATTTTTTAATATTCCATGTATAAATATAGATAAAAAACTAAATGCGGACAGATATTATGTTAATAAAAATATAAAATAAATCATATTATTAAGATTTGTAGTTAGATATTCGACAGATTATTCACTCATTAATTTAATTATCGAAGCTGGTAACCTAAAATACTAAATAAAGTTGCGTTATCAAGAATTTATATATTCATATTTTTTATAAATAGTTTTTTTATGTTTTTTGAATTTGTTTTGAACCAAATTAACAATACATTTATTTGATATCGTTGATTGATACAACGGGTTATTGATTATTATATATCATTATACAGAGATGGCAAAAAGTAATCGTCAAATACATAAATATTGAAATATGATTGAAATATTTGACTTATAACGAATAAATATTGACCTTTATGATATTGATATTTTCATTTTTGAAGATTACCTTTGACTATTGCTTGTATATACCATTGATATTCGTTGATACTCAATGAAATAAAGTAAATAATTGCATAGATATCGAATATTGACGCATCTACGAAGAATTTAAACTAATTTACTGGAGTGTTTATTTATAGTGTCTTATATTCAGAACAGATATGTAGTATTTTGCATGTTTCCAACGTAACGATTTTTATGATAAATATTTCATTCCGTTTTTGGTTCCAGATTTTAAAAAAGGAAAACATTTCATTATGTATGCTTACGGAAAACATAAAGATATATAATAAAATTTGTTTTATATTAAAATAATCATTTAAAATATTTAAAAAATGTAAAATAAATAATTATACCTAAAAAACAGTTAATTGCATGCACAGATGATTCATGTTCAAGATTAAATTAGGATTTTCAGTTCTCAATTTTTTTTAGAATTCCAAATGTTAAAGCCACTATGTTGAACTAATTTGTATATCAATAATCTGTTTTTTTGTTCCTTTTACTTTTGTACACGCCTCGTTTATTTAAATAACAGTTGAGTAGCGATATTGTTTAATCAAATATAAAACAAGTAATTATTTAAACAAACAATCTTTTTATTTAAAAAAAACTTTTTGAAAAATATATAATTCTTAACAAATATTGTATTTGGTTATAATTAAAATATATATTTGGTTTATCAAATAAATTGAAATTTAATTTCAAAATTTAATGATTTGGTCTGCGACCGAATCTTCATTTAATAATAATGTAATATTTCTATTAACGTTATAAAACCGAAATATGTGTTCTAAACATAATTAATAATGTGTTTGATATTTTTTATATAATTGCAATTAATATCTTGACAAATAGATTTAAAAAGAATTAAACAAGATAAAATATAGATCAATGGATCATTATAGATCTTAAATAAGTATTTGTGGATTTAAACTTTTACAAACTGTTAAGGGCACATTCAATTATAATTTAACAGTTTTGGATTAGGTAATTAAATAAAAGAACTTTATTAAAAGAAAAATGTAATATTTATTATCTTTAATATAACATATATAAAAATGTCAAAAAACACTTATAACGTATGTGGAAGCGGAACAAAACTATTAAAACAATTATTTAAATCGCATTTATAAAAACTTTTTCTGTGTTTTTTCTGCATTAAAATATAAAAGAATATATAAGTTTAACCAATAAATTAAAAATGTGAAATATTATAACTGGTATATTCTAACTTAATTATCGAATCATTAAATATCTTTTAAGGTGACGAAGAATTATAATCTTGTCTATTATTTAGTTATTAAAAACAAAATATGCAGTTATAGAAAAAAGAATACCTTTTCTAATACGATCAGGATGATTTCCTTTTTAAATAGTTCCCAGAAGTTGATACAGCAGTCACTAGAGCAGAACGAATTTCTCTCCAAGATGGAAGGGAAACAGGTGACTGAAATGGTTCAGTGTATGTACGAGAAAAAAGTGGCTTCCGACTGTTACATCATTCGAGAAGGGGATGATGCTGAGCATCTTTACGTGTGTGTTGGTGAGTATACCATTTCCTTTTGGTTAATATTAATTACTATAATCGATACTATATGTGTTACGAATTTATCGATTATGTTGAAGGTTTAGTAAAGAATTTTTTGTTTTATAATTATTTATTATTAATTATTATTATATATTTATTTATTTATAAATATTTATCTTTCACATGGTTACGAACTTCTAAAAACAAATTGATAAAATATGAACACTTCTTCAATTCACTAGTTGAGGCTTGACAATCGTTGACAGAATAAGTTCTCATATATATATATATATTTAAAAACATGTAAATTAGACAATATTCTATTCTCTGGAAAATTCATACAAATAAATTGAGAAGAGATATCAGTGTTGTTTGAGATTATACGATATATTATAATTAATAAAATGTTTGTAAGGATTCAAGGATTAATAATTATCTATACCTCTATTTTTAATTTCTAAAATTTGAACACTTATCATTATCGTTCAAGGGACGATTTAATATTGTTAAGTGCATTTATAAAATAGAGTTGATTCATTACAAAAAATATACGATTAATCAAACAGAAATTTATTGACTACATTTAAACAGAATACCATAATATTGTTGAAATAATGAATCAAAAGTAATAACTATATGAAGTTACTATAAGTAAACTAATTACGATAAAAATTTAGTTATATTTTCACACGATTTTTTATTTCAAATTATTTTAATGTTTATGAATAACAAATAAATAATCGGAATTTGTAATAATTTTCTTTGCTTGCTTAGAATTAACTAATAATATACGAGTATAAGATTTTTAAAACTTATATTCACCATTACAAAACAATTATGTAATACATAATACAAAAAATACATAAAATGCATAATAGACACAAGAAAATTATCTCAAATATTTCCATGACATTTCATTAATTGATACGGCGCGTTATGGTTAGCTAATTAAATTTTACAATTTGTTTCAAAATATTTTCTGAATTACATGAAAAGAATTCAACAAAGCTGTGTTTACAAGTCGCAAACAGCGACGTCTCAAATGTAATTGTTGACTAATTATGTTTAGCATGTCTGGAATTTAGGATAGAAATATTTCACTTAGACCACAGAGCAGAATTATTTAATAATAAGGATACCAACAACTGCAGTATTACAAAAATGACACGTTTCCGTATTTTAATGATTCCGATTGAGTGGTTGGTGCGAACTCCTTTGTGTGATATTTTTGTAACTCGCACTCTACACACCACAAACTGTTAAAATATAATTAGGATATTATACAAATATTTTATAGATAACACTCTATAGTGTCTGCGTTTTTGATTAATTACAACATAAAAATAGATACTATATAATCTTTTTAAACATTCTGTAATCGTAAATGATGGTTATTGATTTATTTTATTTACATTTACATACGTTTCAGTTTCAATATAACAAATAGAAAACACTTAGCTTGATTAATGCGGCTCTTATTAAGCATTATAAAGGTATATACAGTATAAGAAATCAATTTTTGATTAAATTCATTTCGTTTTTGGATTTATAGAGTAATAATTCAACTATTGAATCTTTATTAAGATAAATAATTTTCTTGTCTAAATTTTTGAAAAGAAATTTTCCATATCTTTTCCAACGAGTGGTTTCAATGTAGGATTTAAGATGAATGAAAGATTATCGTTTTATCTATACATCTAAAATATAAAAAATAGATTTCAATTTACTTTCGGTTCCCATGATATATTCTCTAATTAAATGAGACGTTGGTAGCTTCTTTCTTGCGCTATGTTCAAATTTAATTTTTCACTGCCCATCTTCCGGTTTCATACTGAAAAATGTTTGCCACGTGTCTTTTCTGTATGGGAGCAAAGAGGTAAATATTATTGATATATACATTCTAAACGAGCAATGAATGATACATCTCAGTTTGTACGGACTTTGGACACTAGAAAATACCTTCGACTCTTACGTCGTTATATAATTTTTAGTTTTTAGAAACAGTCTATCTAATTCTATCTGTAAGAAACAGTCCATTATGTAAATAGAAAATATCCTATACTGGTGATATTGAATAGAAATATCTGTTGCAGTGCACTCTAAAAAATATCCAAACACAAATTTATTTATTGACCTAGATTCAGTTTCACCTTGTTTTAATTGTTGAAGGAAAATTATGACATTTAAACACAAAAAAAATCATATTTATTTATTGTTTGAAAAAGAGATTTTTGTTGTTAAAAGACTTAATTAGTTTTATAATACTGTCGGCATAAACTTCATTTTCAAAGCGAGTAACTACAAACAATTCTAAACAATTCACTTTTTTTTTTCAGAGGGCGAATTTCTGGTGACAAAGGACGGTAAACTTCTTGGTAAAATGGGACCTGGCCGATCCTTTGGGGAATTAGCTCTTCTTTACAATTGCAAAAGAACAGCTTCTGTGAAAGGTGAGTAGTCTGTTATAAATAAGCAGCTTTGTAGGTTGCGAACTATATGCTATATTTGTTTGTCAGCTTTGATTTTCTGGCAGTGAATAGGATACAATTGATTTTATAACTTCCCAATGAAGCCGGAAATAAGTGTATTAATTAATTTGATTGATTTATCGAAAGCCTTATATAGTCTCTTGGTTTTTAAAGAAAAGGAACGGTTTTATTTAATTCATATATGATCTTATGGAATAACATCAAACTACTGATCGAATATACACAACATTAAAACACAAACACGAAAAGTTTAGCCCTATATCCATTCCTGGAAAATCAAATTTATAAAATATTAAAAAAAAATTTAAGAAAAGTTTCGTTTAAAATATTTTTAAATTTTGATGTAGATTCATTCTTTTCATATTTTATCCTGCTGATTATTACATAATATAAGCTTTTCAGTGATTTACATTTATATAATGGCAATTTTTATAAAATTTCGAAAAATAGAAAATGTGTGTCTATGACAGTAAATTTTGCGCTAAAAGTAGTAAAACTTCATTATAAGAAAAGTCACAAGAGCTTACTATTGTCAAATTGTTCAATAAAAATGCCAACAAAAATTGCAAAAGGGGGTCGTTCCGCCCCCCCCCCCCCTACAGGTATGGATCGATAGGGTTAATAGATAATGTTAACTATTGTAAAGTTAAAAAATTATAATAATAGAAGAATGATAGTTGGGTAATTCATATTTTCTTGGTATTTAATTTTTCATAATTTTTCATATTTTACTGAAGGAAGTACACTTTTAAATTTAATATTTTAAAAAATCAATTTTTAAATTGATTTGATTAGTACGAAAGGATGTAAGCCTAAAAGCTCAAAATTACAAGTTGTTCGCGTTGTCACATTTAAAAAATCCTTTTAAATTGTCTTGAAATTAATAGCCTCATATTTTTATTGCATATTTCATGCATTCCGATTCATCACGTATTGCCTCAGGTTGAGAGATATATGTGAGGTAAAAATGTTTTTAAGTTTAGACAACGAATACATCAAAAATTGTTTTAATCAAAAATGTAATTTGACAAAGCTTTGCATTGAATTATTTAGGGAATAATCCGGTTTTAATAAGAAATATTTCATATTAGTGCAGGAATAAAAATACATATGAGTATAGTAATATATGTAATAAGTATGAAATATTTATTAATTTGATAAAATTGTAATTAGTGTAGTTATTGTTTATTTGGTTCTTAAATATATTTATATTGGAGTATGAATTCAATTGTTTCCATATAGTTGCCGACGAATCATTTAGTTGGATTTTGTTGGCTTGGAAAATAGCAATAGTAGCAATAATACCAAACTACCTTACCATATAATTTAATATTAATCATCCAATTCACCAAAAAGTAGTTTTAAAAAATCCTTCGAACATTTCAGCGAAAACTGCTAAACACGTCAATGTTGGCGTGCGAAAAAATTGTCAAGGGACAATGGGGAACTATATGCCTCAGTTAGCGTGTTTCCAAGATCTACTTTTTAAAAAGCCTCAATTCTAATTTCTGTTAACTGGAAAGTATGGTCACAGCCAGTGTAGCTATAGACACTGTGGTTATCTCTGAAGTAGTTGAAGATTAATACATCTTCTGTTCAGGAATTTGAGTTATAAGCTAACTATTTCAACATATTGACAACATCTGCTGAGTGTTCAAGTCGGTTTTCTAACTGGGTGTGTCTAGCAGTATCAATTGCAAAATTAGGTACTTTTCGCATGTCGACAAAAGTTGAAAATGACATACTATGAAACTTAGATTTTCTGGTGTAGGTATACGGGGCGAGGGGATGAGAGCATTTATGATCGGGAAAAAAGAAGTCGTAACTAAATATTCTCATTTAATCTTGATCAAAGTCAACGTGGATATGTTGTTTTTAGAATTTGGGAAGCTTTTTGTGAAGTAATTTTTGAGTGGTACATTTAATTGAAACACATTTAAGTGTTAAATATATTAAATTTAGGTTTCTATTCCATTTAAGATTTAATTAATTTATAAAGATGATTGACATATAATATTTTTGATACAATAAATTTAATTAATACAATATTATATGTTTAAAAAATATTTTATAGTCAACATCAATTGAAAAGGAAATTATCTTACATCTTAAAATGTAATTTTCCCTTACATATAAAATAAAGATTTATGAATTCAAAGATTTATAAGTCTTTGAGAAGACTTCTCCAACTTCAATTAAATCTGTTTTTATTATTTTATAATAAAGTTACCCCAAGTGTATTATAATAATCAAAAATGAATTAAAAAATTCTAGAATGTTTTATTTAAAAAATATTTTTCATGAATTACAAAACTAGTTTTAATATTTTTGCTGATTTGTTTACTAGATTAAAATCAAAAAAAATATTTTTTTCTTACGATATATTGTTTTAGTGTTCTATATTATTAAATATATTTTATAGTTACATAACCTTATGCCCTCTAATGATCTTTACTGTTAGCTACAAATTGTCTTGCAAATGTTGATCGAAGTGTTAATTTCCTTATATACTACCTATCTCCTTTGTATGATGGATATATGAAAATAAATTTAGTCAACCATTTCCGTTCTAAAAGGAAATCCTTACATAAATTCAGTTGAAATCAATTGAATAAATCAAATTGTTTTTCTTGTTGAAAGTGACATAAACCACTTTTTTTATTATTTCTTTAAATTTTATAATCGATCAATAAGTGTAATCATTTCCAGTATGTGTATATAGATGTACAATGCTCATGTTTACATATGGATGAGTTCATAGTATATATGAAAACAATATTTGTTTTTACGTCAAAATGTATATTTTACAACGTTTCCCGTGTTAATATACCGAAACTATCAGAAATTAATATTCTTTGTTTTAAATATTTTCAGCTAAATGATCTATAACATACCAAGACTATTTTAATATCTGTTTTGTAAACTAATTAAAAAGATTAACAACAATTATACACATTTAATATTAAATAGAAAAATTCATTAAACAATTTAAACGTCGTTGAGTTTGTTTTACAATTTACAGATTTGAATTTATAAGATGATTATGCACTTAACCGACTGCCGCTCCCCTACCTACTTTTCCCATTTTCAGCGATTTCAACCGCCAAAGTGTGGGTGTTGGACCGTAGCGTTTTCCAAACGATTATGGTAAAGACTGGATTACAACGTCAGGAGGAGGTTTTGCGATTCTTGAAGAGGTGAGGAATCCAAGTGCTTGAAATTGGGTGGATATACAGTCTGACTTGTTATTAATATTTTCTCTTATTATATATAGAATCCTGCAAAAAATTTCGTCTTAAAAAATTCAATTTTAAAATTAACTTAATATATATTATGTAAAATTGGTAACACGCACATTTGTATATTTTATATTTTTATGGTCTAGAAAAGTTTTTGTGATGTAGATGGGTTCCTTATACTCTGACAGAAGAATCCAAAGAAAGAAGAGTTGAATGCAGCCAGGAGATGTTTCATCAAAAGAATGCCCACCTGTTTGGGTTGACGTGTAGGTGAAGGAGACCGCCCTAATTGGGCAAGGTCGGAGAACGATATCTGACAAAAACTTTATAGTAATGTTGACAATTAATTATGCCAAGTTGGTTCCATCAATGCTGACAGGTATTTGGAATTTTTACAAAATGTGACTTTTCATTTCAACTTCCAAATTGGGAAATGATATTGTTACAGGACAATGCAACAACACACACAGTTTACCTGCCTATAGTCCGTAAATTAATTGTACATTCTCACCGGACACCAATTTACTAGACAGGTTTGTTTTCGTTTTGCAACTATGAATTCTTCAGAAGAGGACAAAACTTTGATAATTTTGCTAAGCAGATGACTGAAAAATTTCAAGAATTTCAAATTGCAGCAGTCTAATTCTCGAAAAAAATTGAATGTTTCAAAGATCATCATCAAAAACTCATTGAAGTTGTTGGGAATTATCTGTAATAATGTGTATGTGTGTGTATTAATATCTGTAATTAAAAGGTTTATAACTGTTTAGGACTAAACTGTATATTATTTCTATTGAGTTTATATATTTAAATAAAAAGTTACTAAAAACGCTATTTTTTCATAGATTACGATTTACCGGCTTGCAAATATATTTATATTTTGTGTTAGAATATACCTATAGAAATCATAAAATTTTGCACATTAGTTGTGTGAATGCTCTGTATTTATGGATAATTATATTCTTTTTACCTTTGGAGTTTTGAAAGTAACTAGGCATACTTTGTGGTATTTACTTAAAATACCGAATGAAATTGTATTTATTTATCGATATATTCACATTTAATATTATACCATTCGCAGTATATTAGGCCTGGATTATCTAAAAAACCAATTCTTTATAAATTCAATACAATTTGTAATAATATTTTTCGTGCGTTTCATCTTCCTAACTGAGATCAAACTGTAGTAATTTATTACAGTGCAAAAATTTTGAGTTCAATATCATATTTTGACCTAAAATATTCATAAGCTTACAATAAACACGGTCGATATAAATCTATTTTTTCTCATAAATTAAGTTTCAAACCTAATTAATTCCGGATTAAAGGATTTTTGATATCTTTACATCAAAACTGACATCAAGATTTCCACTGATCTCATTCCGCGTCAGTTAGAATTGATCAGAATCTACATACAGCATATGTATGAACACTCAGAAAGGGAAAATTATAGTTTATATAAGATATTGTCAAGATATTAATTTATCAGCAAAAAGAACTTTTATTTAATTACTTGAGAATGTAAAAAATTAAATTGTTCTACTAATTTCAACGAATACACAAGTCATGAAATTGAAATAGAAATATTTATCTCTTTTTATAAAAGATTTTGGCATCAACAAATTAAAATTATTGATATTTTGTGTTGATTTATGTCAAATTGTATTGTAAAGCTAACATTTTTTGAATTTTATGTATATTGGGATTAAATTTAAAAAAAAACAAAAAAAAACACAAAATTTTATCATATTGCACTTCACAAGAATGTTTTTTTAAATAATGAAAAATATACTGTGTAATACAATATAAACCGGATATTACAAATTTCAGTGAAAAGGTTATTAAGTTGCACAGGATACCTTTTCAATTTAATCTCCGTTTTCTTTCCTGTTTCACAACAACCTTTCTGGTTCCAGCGTAAGAATAAAATGAACGAACTAAGGATGACTGTTCAGCTAATTCAAGACCTATGTATTTATATACGACCTATAATTTGTAAATGGGCTACTCAAAATTATGAGATGTTTTGTGACTATGAATAATTATTTGTATCTTTTATCTGTAGTAAGTAAAAGTTTTTATATATATTGAAGGTGTTAGAAAATAATTTAAAGAAAATTTTGACATCGCTTCAGTTAAAAAAACTAGAATGAATATATTAAAAATATAAATATTTTACCATTTTTATTATGAAACAAAAATATATATATAATATAGTTAAACAATGTTTGTACCTAATAATAATTATTTCATTTATTTACTTAGTGGATAAATTCTTTCTCTCTACTTTCTTTCCAGTGTTCCTCTCCTGAAGGAACTTCAACAGGCGAAGCTAGTAAAGATCGCCGACGTTTTAGAAGATCAGTTTCATAGACCAGAAGAATGCATCATCCGCCAAGGCGAAAATGGAAGCAGCTTCTTCATCATACAATCGGGGAAGGTGAGTTTCCCATTCTGCCCAGTTGTCGGCATTATTTAATTATTTTGTGTTATTGATTATTCGTCTAATGACACTCCTTAGTTATATGTTAAAGAGTTAATTCCGAAATATTTATAATTCCTTCATTGAAAAAATTACAATTTTTTCTTTTACGATTACTAATATTAGAACAGTACAATACATCATTAAGTTTATAAAAAATTTCCCATAAGTTACTCAGTATGTCTAAAAATTCCAGCATCATAGTAGTATCTAATTATGCAATAGTAACATATAACAGCATAATGAGTTGTAGATTAATTATGAAATCAAATTTGCTTATTATTGTCTACCATTTTAATCATTTAACACTAAGAGTATCTCCGTTAACATACAGGGTGGATCAAAAGTCAGTTTACTGTTTCTCTGATTTAAAGTATAGCTTTGATTGTTTTCAGAATCTCAGAATCGCTCTCCAAAGTATTTTTTAATTAAGCCATATCGACCTAGATCAGATTTTAATATTATTTTTAATTATTTATTTATGAATTTAGTTTAGTTTTCTGGTATTAGGCTATTTAAAAACAGTTTCAAACAACAATCTATATGAAAATATTTTACTTGAAAGTGAAATATGGAGCTTTAAAATGGCATTGACCATTTTAGTATTTGTTAAAAAACGAAATTCGAAAACATATTTGAATGTATTATCCCTTTTTACTTGTAAATTAGGAAATTAATTGAGTTATAGATAACTAATACACCCTAGATAAACAACCATAATTGTCATAACGAAATAAATACACAGCTATAAACAACATTATAAACCGTCTCCATATTTCATTGTGACCAGACTCGTCAGTTTCTTGTTCGAAATGAGAATATATCGTAATCTAATGGAACCTCCATTCCTAAATCCTACGGCAAACATTGCCCACCTTCTCTGCTTTTTATGTCTTCATTAATATTAAAATTCAGCCCAAACAAAACTAGAAGATAGAATTCGCAAATGCGTGCCTCTCCCCTTTTTCTGTTGTGTTTTTTTCTTTTTAAATAAATGGGAATTTTAATAAACTTTTTGTTTTTAATCTGCACGAATTATGCAGTCAGGCAGACGAGGAACATTTCACCATATTTTTTTCAAATTTATAATTGAGGAAAGATAAAACTTTACCAAAATGGATAAAACACTGATTATATCTTACATCGAATTAATTATTATCTAAAAATTAAAACTACTCATGTTTTAAATTATTTGAAGTAGACTTTGTCTAATAATTTATTACATATATTTTTTTTTACTTTAAAGATACACACGCTTCAACAAAGTCTTGAAAGTAAATGGAAATTCAGTTTTGAACATATGCATTTCAAACAATAATTATTTTTCTCTTTTTTTATAACTGAATTTATTGCCCAAGATTATTTATATATTTAGACATTTGAATATCTGCTAGACAGTTTCAAATAACTGTTACTATTACTACATGACTATTGTTAATAAAACTATTTATTAAATGATGATCTGATGTTTTCCCATATATAAAAAAAATTATGTCTGCATAGAAAAATAATTATTTTTATTTTATTTATTTATTATTGTACTGTACTTTTTAATATTTATAAAAAAACAAGGTTTGTTATATTATTTTGAGAAGTACAGTTTGCAATTAAAAAATTTGTTATAATTTAACCCCTTGGTGTTTATAGGTTCGTGTTACCCAAAAGTCTCCTGATAATGACCAGGAAGTGACCATCAGGGAGATGGGCAAAGGAGAATACTTTGGAGAAAAAGCTTTGCTCAGGTGAGAAGTGTAAGATTAAATGTTAACGAAAACGTGAATGTGAATGTGTATGGCATCGGTCTATACTATCTGGATTATATTAACCTATGAAAGCTAATGTAATCAAAAACTGAAATTTATAAAGCTGAAATGGTTGTTTGAATTTTATGGTTTTAAGCTGTAAATAATTTCATTTGGTTTTTACGTATTTTGTTAAAATTATTTTTGTTTTGATAAGTTTTAAACACTTTTTAGAGATCGTTTTTAAAGATTAACAATATTGTGGCTGTAAAAATATTATACTGTTATTAATTACTTTTTGGAAAAGAACTAGGATAACATTTATCTTCAGTTATTTATATTTTATTTTGAAACATTTTATTCGAGAAGTTAAGTTAATTATTTCTGTTTGAAATTTGATAAACTATTCTAAAATTTAAAATATATTCGAAACTATCCCATTTTAATTCAATTTCAAATTTTAATGTTATATAGTTGTAATCTGATAACTGATATATTTATTTATTTATGTTATCGATTTTTATTGATAACGTGGGCATCTTTTCTGTGAAAATAATTGTGAAAACGCAATATGGAAAACAAACCGTATTAATTATTTTTTTAAATAGAAATATTCTAAATCCTACTAAAATGTCTGCATGTCTAAATGTCAATTTTATTACGATTGAAATTATCCGCTGTGTTTTTAAAATATGTGTGAGGAGTTTTACTTTAATGTCACAAATTAAATCTTTGAAATATTTTGTATATTGTCAAAATCCCCCTTTCTCGTTATAATTAATGCTTTTTCGAGATTTATATTTAGATATTAAAAAGAGTGACCATAGTTTATGCTTTTATCAGCAAAATTTTGAAGATAACTGTGTTACTGCATACGGAAATTATAACATGTCAAATCCTCATATTGCTAAATATTTTTATTTCGTGAATTTAAATACAGTTATAAGTACATTAAAAATAATAATTTAAGCCTCACTAAAAAACATTTAGAAATGTGGGTTATTGAAATTATGGGTATACCTACGTGTTCACAATTCTTCATAAAAAAAATAATTAATTAAAAATAGTAGAAAATAATTATAAAAATGCAGAAAAGAAATTATTTAACAAATCAGATTTGACCTTATTTTCGTACTGAAATGTCACTTAATTAAAACTGGAAAATTTAATATTTACAGCAGAAAATTTTAATATTCATGTATAAAAACGAATTAATATATTTTTCAAGAGTGTTTATTATATCAAAATTGCGTTAAAATAATAATTATTCAATTTTTATCTTTAGTTTATAAGGAATTTACAAGAAAGCCAGTCTTTCAAAACAATTTATTGTTAATTTTATTTGATATTTTTCTCTTTCAGTGAGGAAAAACGAACCGCAAGTGTCTATGCTCTGGAGTCCGGAGTGGATGTTCTATGTCTTTACAGAAAGTGAGTGACGTCATAATTCACGAAATCCGCAAATCGATAATATTATTCCCTGTGGCGGCTTAATAGACATATGGAAACATTCTAGAGAGGACCAACTGTTATTAATTTAAAGTTTTTTAAAGAGTTTTCAAAGAGTGTGGGTGTCAGAGAGGCATGTAATAAAAATAGAAAAATTAAATAAAAGTACAGAAATTAAAATACACTGTATAAAATTACCCGCCAAAAACTATAACAAATTTTATTTAATAAAAAATAATTTGAAATTTAACTTATTTATTTATTTCTTATATTGTAATTTTTAGTGGTTAATTTAATTTTATTTCATTTCATTGATGTATATTTTAAATGTTCAAACTTTTATCCACTTTATTATTTATCATGAAAAGAATTTAGTGTTAATTCACAATTTTACAACAAAAATATTGTAATATTATAACTATAAGATATAAATTTTACAGTACATACTATTTTATTAGTATAACTTTTTCAATTTAAATTATTATTCCGATTTAGGTTAATGATCTATATATTCTCAATTGTTTTGAAAAATATAAATATGGCTTTGTTAATAAAATCAAAAAGTCATTAACTTATTTGATTACTAATATGTTTTATAAAACTACAGACTGACATTAAAATAATTTCCGAAATTATTAAATTAATACATCGTTAGAGAAATTTTAGAAATTAATGCTTGAAATTACTAAATAGTCAGATAGTTTTAGTTTTATATAAATGATACTTAATAGATGATGGCATTGTAAAATTTATCTTTAAAATTGAATTTGCCATTTATTTTTTGTCTTGTAAATAAACTAAAAATTTACTTTGACGTTAGATAAGTATTAATATTTTCTAGCAAACTGCTTAGGAATATTGCTTTAGTTTATTTCTATATACGCACATACGGAAACTAATAAATCGTTTGCAGTATCTTTCATGGTGATTTTAAGTTAACATGTTATTGAAAAATACAGTTCTTTTTACTATTTAAAAAAAATATAAATTCATAAATTCACTCTTATATATCTCGTGTATGTTTTAGTAATTTTAATAACCTTTGAGTTAAAACGATTTTAAAGTATTGAATAATATTTGTCAAAGTTAATTAAAATTTACTTTCTTTTTCAGAGATAAATAATTTTCAAATTTACCCGTGCTAATTATCGTATCAAAGTATTATATAATTAAAACAAAGACATTATACTAAATTCATTTTTATTAAATAATAAAATATATATTTTTAAACATACGTTCTTAAATTATAATTATAATTTTGTTATATTATATTAATTGTGACATTAAATCTATGTGTGTTACAATCTGCATTTATTTCTAGAGACTTTCTGGATTTGATTGGCAAAATTGACGAACTTAAAAACCGTCAGTATGATGATGGCAACCGAACACCTTCGACCTCTAGGTAAATTAATATCATTTTGGGTGGTTACTAATTAAAACAACCGTCTCATGGTACATCTGTTATTGCTTTACAAGTTGAAAAAACTACAAATTAGCAAAAAATTTGTTTATTCTATCGATTATATATGGATTATTCATATAATATGTTATAATTAATTTAATTTTAAATATTTTTAGTATTGATTATCTTCATGTTTAAATGTTCTGTAACAAGTGATATAATACAGTAGCTATATTCTCAAAATAGTTTTTGTATCGTTAAATTTATCAATCAAAATAAATAATAAATAATAAATTTACAAATTATTAATTTCAATTAATTACTAAATGATAGTGAAAATAACAATTCCACCTCATAATGTTGATTTGTATTAAATATATTTAGTGTATGGATCATAAAAGTAGTCCACCAAATGAAATAAACTTTATAAGACATTTGATTGTTTCCCCCAAAGATAGCCGAAATATAACAGAAATTGGATTTCTCTCGAATGCGAAAACCATTTTGTTAGAATATATAAATAATTCTTTTTAAAGAAAACTTTATAAATAAAGAATATCTTCAAAATCTAAAAAATCAATGATATCATCACTGAATGGGTATCGCTTTGAAAGCAATTTCTTTCTAGAATTGTTTTTGTAAATGACTTATACATCATAATTCCATTTTTTTAAATTGGAAATACTTAACCGTTTAAAAAGAAAGTCGTGATAACCCCAAACAAATATACAGATACTTCGCTTGTGACAAAAACTAAAATGTTTATTTACTAGCCAAAGATTTTATTAAACACAATAAAAACCAGTTATTTATTTCCTTATATTGGAAGGAAAAATAAAGCTTTAATATAAAGACAAGAAATGAAGTAATATTGATTGTTTGGACGTAAAGAGCATTATTGATGAAATAAAAGTAACAATCTTCTGAAAGCCAAGTTAAAAGAGTATTTGAGCATTAAATCAATTAACAGTTAAAATGGTTATGTGCGAGATCAATTATTTTTTTAATAAAAAATTCTAATTCTATAAAAAATGTTTTAAATAAAATGTAATCAGTTCAATTAAATTGTCATACATCTATATTAGTAATGTGTTAAATAGATGTTTTGAGCAAAATGTAAATGCTTAGATTAATACATTATTTGAACTACTTTGAACTTTAAATAACTTTTATTAAATAAAACAGTATGAATACAGAAACTATGCAATTGGAAATTTTCTAATAAATCGAAAATAGTAAATTGAACCATTTTAGAATCATAAATTATCCAGAATTTTGATTATTTGATTATTTGAGAAAATGAAAGACCTATCGATTGTGATTGTTTTATTACTTAAATCAGCTATTAATAATTGACGAAATTTTGATTTTCACTTCCTAGATCTTTAATCTGGAAATTTTGTAATAAAACCCTTTATCCCAATAAATAGTTTCTAATTTTTAATGAATGTGATTAAGTTCAAAATGTATAAAACTTTAGCTGAACAATAAATTAGAAGAAACATTTTATTTGTCCCGTAATTTTCTCACCTTATGTTGCGAAGCTTTTTTTCGGGGTAACTAGATCAGGTCAGGATAGAAAAAGTGAGAATAGATTTTGTTTGTAGAGTTTTTGACATTCTGCAACCTTAATTTCACAAATCAATAACGCTCGCATGTGAACAATATTTGCTTCACTTTTGTTTCTTTATACACGAAAAATGGCATCGCTTTTGAGAACTGTGAGTTTCTTTTTCATTTCGGAACAATCTGTGATTGTCAAAAATGTCATATAAAATTTTAGTAATGGATTTTTTTATGGATGTTATTAAGTTTTATTTTGAATAAAGTGTGTTTGTTTCTAGAGCTTTTTGAATCAGTAAATACATTTTTCAATGAAAAACTTTTGTGTTTAATTTATTAATATAAAACATTTCTATAAATCTATTCAACAATCTATTCCACTAAATCTTTTCTAGAGTCTATGGTATAATAAAATATGTACACATAGAAATTTGTTACAAGTATTACTGTTTACCCCGTTTTGCGTATATATTGATCTATGTGGAATAAATATAAAGTTTAGAGAAGCTATGATATTCTCTATAACAAGAATATTTAGAAATTCACTATACTTCAAGTTTAAATGTCGAGTGCATTCAAATTCAGTACCGTAGGAGGTTCGCACTTCATCTAATATAAGAGTTTAGTCACAAACTAACATTTTCTTTCCCTCTACAAGCTCAGGTCATATGGGCTTATACTATGTAATTATGTTAGTCGAAGTGGCGCTGTGAAAATTGATAGTTAGTTTTCATATCCCTTAAAAAACATTATTTATCTTGTATGGCAAACGATTTTTTGTTCAAATGACTAAATTTATTCCTCCAAAAAAGTTGATCAAATTTAATTACTGTTATTATCCATATCCATTCTCGACAATTCTATTGCCCAACACTTCTTTCCATTTGTCTTAGCACAACATCGATCAAGAAGGGGGAACCACAGATCTCGAAAGCCTATCAGCATCTGACTTTACAGGACTTTGAAACGTTATCAACACTCGGAATGGGTGGATTCGGGCGTGTTGAAATGGTAACAAAAGCAGTATTATTTTTATGTTACTTGATATAATAGATTGTCTCTGCAGTGAATTAAAATTCTAATACATTTCTATCCATCATTGGTATGAAAATGTATGCTCAGTATTGTCATTTAAATAATTATTATATTTTAGCTTTATATAATTTGTTCCCTTGATTGCTTTTTATAAACAAAAATAACCTTCATTATTCTTAAAAGAGTTATACCTTTGAAAGTTATATTATGTTTAGGCAAGGCCGTTCTCATTTTCTCCTTAAACCTTTCCAGGTGGCCTTAAAATCAGACAAAACGAAAACCTTCGCCCTCAAATGTCTCAAGAAGCAGCATATCGTCAATACTCGCCAACAAGACCACGTTTACTCAGAGAGGAAAATTCTGCTCGAAGTCGACTCTCATTTTATTTGCAAGTAAGCCAGAATGATTCAGAGATATATCACTGTTCTGCACACAGCTAGTGCAGCTTCGCTTTTTTCACCACAATAATAAATATTAATAATCAATCGTGATTTTTATCGATTTGATCGTATCAGAACGGCTATCGACTCCGTATTAATTAATTAATTGGTTATTGCCCTCAGAATTAGGAGAGCTATTTTTGAATTTTCCTTCGCATTTATACACAAAGTAAACACACTACACTTGATAGTTATCTCGAATATTGGAGCAGAGAAAAAATTATTCAAATTAAAACTTGAATAATAAAAAAGCTTTTTCTTTATTAAAAAATAACTGGAATGAAATTCACATTGTCTGGTCATTTAATTATCACATAAACCATTAATTTTAAGCTATAGTAAAGAAAGGAAACGTAGATTTTATCAGCTACCTATCTTTTTGATTGTGTAGTTTATTTTTTATCAATAAATTTTTTTGATTGAAAAGGTAGATTTTTATCATATTTAAAATTTTTAAAAATTGAAATACTAAATTATTACTTTTATTTATAATTTCCGTCATTTTTACGTTTTTTCCAATTAATAATTTTAAAATTTAATAAATCATCTTTCGAAAATAAATTAAATCAACTTTAAATTTACAATCTAATAATTTAAATGGATTTTTTCCAAACTATAAAGCACGAATGCAGGATGTTTTCAACTTTCTGTTTTTTTTCTTTTCAAAGATTTTCTTTTAATTTTTCATGCCTTTTCTTTTCAACAACTCAGGCTTTATCGCACATTTAAGGACAATAAATATGTTTTCATGTTAATGGAAGTTTGTCAAGGAGGTGAACTGTGGACAATCCTGCGCGACAAGTGAGTACGCTTTTTTGGGTATTATCTGTTAAGAATATATTATAAGTATGACGCTGTTATCAAGTGTGCTG